>SJYT01079493.1:0-66271 GCA_006410635.1 Cephalophus harveyi | reverse complement strand
TTCACAGCATCATCTTTCAGGATTTGAAACAGCTCAACTGGAATTCCGTCACCTCCACTAGCTTTGTTCGTAGTGATGCTTTCTAAGGCCCACTTGACTTCACATTCCAAGATGTCTGGCTCTAGATTAGTGATCACATCATCATGATTATCTGGGTCGTGAAGATCTTTTTTGTACAGTTCTTCTGTGTATTCTTGCCACCTCTTCTTAATATCTTCTGCTTCTGTTAAGTCCATACCATTTCTGTCCTTTATCGAGCCCATCCTTGCATGAAATGTTCCCTTGGTATCTCTAATTTTCTTGAAGAGATCATTTTGCTGTATCCCTTAAACTGATACATCATCTCAATAAAACTAGCAGGAAAAGAACCTTGCTTTATTGTATCTATCTCATGTTCTTTTAAAATTTTCCTTAATTTGGCCCTAGTCAATCCATTTCTATAGTGTCCTTCTCAGGTTCATCTTCTATTTTTATTTCCTGTGGCACAAAGTTACACATGCATATTGTAAAAATATATACATACATTTGATGGAAATATACAGAATAAAAATGCTAGTCCCCTTCCACCACCCCAAGTTTACTTGTTAACAAACAAAGCCAATCAAGAGATAGTAAAGATGGAATTTTTCGTTATTGATAGATTTAGACAAGAGGAAAAACTACAAGAACCTTTTACCTTTTGTATCTGTTTAAATAGCACTGACCTTTGAAGATTTTTAAAGGGTTTTATGGATGTGATGCAAACATCCCATTTTTCCTCCACATGTGCTCATGGCAGAGGCAGACGTGGCTATTTCTATTGCCCAACAGAGGACCCAGTAGCAGGTAAAATGAATGAAACAGAGAAGCTTTATAGGGGAGGTTCTCAAAAGCAACCAACGCTTGAGTGAAAGGAGATACCATCTGGTGTGACCATGTATTTAAGACCTCAGGTTCTCTCTCCCTTCCTCATGCCCCCCTCACTAGAGGGGGTGAGAGCCTCACACAAGGGGGGGTTCTCTCTCCCCGCTTCATGCTCCCCATTCTGGTGTGCGAGGCTTACCTCACTGGACATAGCTCATTTCTCAGGAGCCTCTCTGTCTCCTGAGTCCAAAGAACAGTCATTTCTAGGCATGCTAAAGTGTTCTGTCAAAGCCTCCCTGCTCATCTTGCCAAAATTCTCCATAGGACTTCATGAATAAATACATGTGGCTCAGAGGTTAAAGCGTCTGCCTCCAATGCGGGAGACCCAGGTTCAATCCCTGGGTCGGGAAGATCCCCTGGAGAAGGAAATGGCAATCCACTCCAGTATTCTTGCCTGGAAAATCCCACGGATGGAGAAGCCTAGTAGGTTACAGTCCACGGGGTCGCAAAGAGTCGGACACGACTGAGCGACTTCACCTTCACCTTATACTTTGATTACTGGACTGCATTGGCAATTGATTTATGTACACATTGTATATAGGCATATAATTCAGAATTGATTAGATGTGATACTGGGGTCATTTCTTTCAAAGAAAAAAACAATGCATAGCATGAGGCATCTGGTTACAAGCATAACCCTGCTCTTACAGCATTGTTCCTATGAGAAAATCAGATTTGATTCACAATCTGATGATTTATTATGCCTTTCTGAATAAAACAGCCCATTGTAAGTTTAAGAACTGCTTCTTCTAGTATGGTTAGTATTTATCACCATTGGATGTTTTTTGAGCTCATTATGAAGAGATTGAATAGGCAAGTACTGCCAACTTTACTGCGTTCCTTACCATGTAATCAACATATTAGAAACAGACGGAAAGAACACGTAAATCATGGGCAACTGGGCATGAATGGGAAGGAAAAATGACTTCTTTTATTGAAAAAGGTCTTTTCTTGACAAAATTCACTAGTCCTAATTAATAATTGGCTTTGCTCCATTGCTCTATTTCTCAAAATAGGAAACAGGACTCCTGTCGGCTTTTCTCTTTTGTTCCAGTAACATTAAAATGTATTTTACCGTTGCGCATTTCTGATCTAAGCTAACCCAGCACGTATCACAGCCATGATCAGAAGACAGACTACTGTGAACCACAGAGACATAACTGTTAGTTCAAAAATTATTTAGCTTACATTTAATTTAAACTTGTTATCAACCCCAAACATCATCTTCTACTTCTTTGAACATTTATAGAGCTTTGAAAAAATTCCAAATTGTGTTTTGTCCCACTGGCTTCTCTTTTCACTCTCCAACATAGTGTTGTCATAAAAGAAGTTTTGACTGTGGTCCCTTTCCAAAAGCATGCTATCTTAATAGATATTCAATGAGGAACATGAGGGGCTTTCCTGGCGGTCCAGTGGTTAAGACTCCATTCTTCCACTGCATGGGGTGACCCCTCGTTGGAGAACTTAAGATCCCTCATGTCTCAGGTGGGAGGGGCAAAGGGGGAAAAAAAGAAGGCTATTAAGTGAGACCAGGCTCAGGGATGAAGGTTAGGAATACTTTGTTAAACTTGCCTGCCTGCAAATGTTCATTTCTGTCTTTATTCTTTCTTTCCTTGTTAACTTGAGAAAACTTATTTTCTACTATTCAGGTTTTTAGCAATGGCACCCCACTCCAGTACTCTTGCCTGGAAAATCCCATGGATGGAGGAGCCTGGTAGGCCGCAGTCCATGGGGTCGCTAAGAGTCTGAGCGACTTGACTTTCACTTTTCACTTTCATGCATTGGGGAAGGGAATGGCAACCCACTCCAGTGTTCTTGCCTGGAGAATCGCAGGGACAGGGAGCCTGGTGGGCTGCCGTCTATGGGGTCGCACAGAGTCGGACACGACTGAAGCGACTTAGCAGCAGCAGCAGGTTTTTAGACATTTTCTTTCTCTGTGTCTGTATAGGGAAAAATTTGACATCCAAGAGTGTGAACTGGACATCCCCATATCTATTGTGGGTTTCATGGGTACCAGATTCAAGATCTGCGGCTCATTTAACAGAAATCAGAATCTAACTATTTGGGTGCAATTTTCTAATACGTTTGCTAAGATTTGTCTCTTATTATCCAATGTTGTATCTCACTATCCAAAATTGTTTGAATGCCTAAAATGTGCCTTTGTCTCAACATTTGTCCATATCTATTGTAATTCAATATTTTATTTATTTATGAGAATAAAACAGTATTTTAAAATTCAAAAGAAATTATGTAAGTGATCATCCTTATCTATGTTCTTATGTACTTTCCAGTCAAACCTAAAGGACTAGTAGTGGTAGATGATTTTCTTTGACAATGATTCATGCCCCTTAGAGGGCCAGGGAATGATTTTCCTTTCCTTTTTTCCTGCTGGGGAGACTTGAGATGTGATGGTGCGCTGGTCTGGATTATGCGGATACCAGCAGCTACTTTAGGGAAGTAGAACAAGATGGAAGGAGTCCAGTTTCCTGATACCATAACAAGACTGCATCAGCCCCAATAACATCCTTAGTTTTATATTGAATGATGCCACTTTATAACTGTACAGCTTATCCAGGTTAAAAAAAAGTTTGATTCAGTAATCCATGCTGTTCAAATCATCTTAAAAAATTCTATGGTTGGAGTTTCAGCTAATGAGAAGCCTGTGTTGCAACTAGGATTAGTAACTAGTGAGTATCCCATCCTCTACCCCTGAATTTTTTTTTTTTTTCTTTTTGCCATGACTCCAATTTCAAATCACTTGTCTTACTGTTCTTGTAGTTCTATAAAATCCTGTATTCCCACTTTTTGGTTAGGAAAATACTATGCAGTTACTGAAGCAGATTACTCTTGGCTGCAAATTATAGAAACCCCAAGTCAAATAGATTTTATCATTAAAAAAAAAAAAAGTAATAGCCCAGGTAGTTGAAAAGCTCAGAGGTAGGATTCAGTTAAGGTTTGGTCTGGCTTCATTTGGTTGGCTCTGCTGTCCTTCATCATCAGGTTAGATTTCCTTACGAGAACTGAAGTAGAGACTACTCGATTCTAGCAGAACTTTTAGCTGGGTCCATGATGACCCCGCCATAGCTACTTTTCCAAGCCCCCTGGTAGCTGGATGTGACTACATGAACAGACCAGATCTGGCCAGCAGGATATGAGCAGAAGTGATGTAAGTGATTTCTCAGTCTTGCTTTTAGAAGTGGGGGTGGGGAAGTGGATAGATACTTCTTCATGGTAACAAGTCACTGAATTAACACAGAGGAAGGCAACACTTGTGAGGACAAAACTATCTGGAATCCTACAGATCATGATAGAATCAGAGGAAAGGATCCTGGGTCCCTGAAACTGGAACTTCCATGAAAGTTTTGACCTGCTTATGCCTTAACTAAAATATGGGGTATTTTGTTTATTCCAGTGGGCCCCAATGTTTTTGGCACCAGAAACTGGTTTCATGGAAGATAGTTTTTCCACAAATGTGGGTGGGGTGGGGATGGTCTCGGGATTAATTCAAGCAAATTACATTTATTGTGCACTTTATTTCTAGTATTACTACATCAGCTCCACCTCAGATCATCAGGCATTAGATCCCAGAGGTTGCAGACCCATGGTTTATACCATTACTATTATTTTGAGCAGCCATCTAGAATCCCTGGGATCCCTGAGACCATTTAGTGAATCTCTGAGGTCAAGTCTATTTTTGTAATAATGCTGTTGTAGGCTGAATAATGAGTCCCCCAAAGATGCTGATATTTTAATACTTAGAACCTGTGACTATGTTACTTTACATGACCAAAGGGATTTTGCAGCTGTTATTAAGTTAAGGCTATTAAGTTGAGGCAGTTACTTTGGATTACCCAGGTGGGATACATACATAATCACTGAGGGCTATAAGAGAGCAGAGTCACAGGAGAAGCCATGATGATTCAGATTTGCTGGTTTTGGAGAAGCGAGGGAAGAGCCGCGAGCCAGGAAACGTGGGCAGCCTCTAGAAGCTGGCAAAGGTAAGGAAATGGAGTGTCCATTAGAGCAGTAGTCCCCAACTTTTTTGGCACAAATTTTGTGGAAAATAATTTTTTTCATGGACGGAAGTGTGGAGCGGGGGAAGGTTCAGGCAATAATGCAAACAATAGCGGGCATGGTGCAGGCAGTAATATGCCAGTGATGGTTCAGGTCGCTGCTTGCCTCCTGCTCTGCAGCTGGATTCCTAACCAGGAGCTGGGGAGCCCTGAGCCTCAAGAAGTTACCGTCCCTGATGACATTGTGCTTTTAGCCCAGCAAAGCTGATTTTGGACTTGCTGCTGCTGCTGCTAAGTCGCTTCAGTTGTGTCCGACTCTGTGCGACCCCACAGATGGCAGCCCACCAGGCTTCCCGTCCCTGGGATTCTCCAGGCAAAAACACTGGAGTGGGTTGCCATTTCCTTCTCCAATGCATGAAAGTGAAAAGTGAGAGTGAAGTCGCTCAGTCGTGTCCGACTCTAGTGACCCCATGGACTGCAGCCCACCAGGCTCCTCCATCCATGGGATCCTTTAAGCAACTAAGTTTATGTTGTTACAGTAACCACAGGAAACTGACACAAATGCTTAGACATTATTTGCCTTTATCCCAAACAAAGAGTGAAGTTTTCCAGAGGATAGATATCTTATCAGTCTGAGTGCATCAGCTATGAGAATCCAGCTGTCTTTCATTAAGCTGAATACTAAAGAGGTTTACAAAATGCCACTCTTCTCACTGATTTTTTTGTTTTGGAAATTTCATTTTTTTTAAGTTTAAAACTATGATCTTTATATTAATCTCAAAGAAATATTTTTATTATTTACATGAGTTAATAGTTCTCAAATTCTCAGTTTTAATTTCTAATACAGTGTATACTGATAAATGTAATCCACATACATAAAAACTCTCATAAAAAAGCTCTCTATGGTTCTCAGTTTTTAAGGATGCAAAATGATCCTTAAACCAAAAAATACTGAGACCCACTTCCGCTGCTGCTGCTGCTAAGTCGCTTCAGTTGTGTCCGACTCTGTGCGACCCCATGGACGGCAGCCCACCAGGCTCTCCCGTCCCTAATAGATCCTAAATAATATAGTACCAAAATTGGCTGGTGCAATTTTAAATCACAAGTTCATTCACTATACTATACAAAGAAAAGAGATAACTTTTCCCCCAAAACATCAGATAGAAGCCCCAAGTTTTATTCTGGTTGAACCACCTTAGGATCTCTGCCTACTCTTAAACCAATCACTCTGAGAAGGGGCTAATTTACTCTGATGCATTCCGGGGTCGCACAGAGTCGGACACGACTGAAGCGACTTAGCAGCAGCAGCATTCAGTAATCAAGACCCATGCCTGGGGTTGGGCTTAATTCCACTTAAACTGTGTGGTTGCTACTCAGTGGGAGAAAGGGACATACGGATGCTAGGGAGTCAGCCAACAATATTTATCATAATTACCATAGAAAATAATAATGACAATGATAGCAAACATGTAGCACTTCCTGCCAGGCTCTGTTCTAAGCCTCAATTCTCATAGCGGCTCATTGAGAAAGGTATTATTATTTATTATATAAATAATATATAAACAGATTATACACCCTCTGTCCCTGCTTCAGCCAAGAAATATACTTGGAGAATGTTAAAACATTTCAGTTTCCTAAGATTTTGACCAAACCTTTACCATTAGCATATCAGTTCAGTTCAGTCGCTCAGTCGTGTCCGACTCTTTGCGACCCCATGAATCGCAGCACGCCAGGCCTCCCTGTTCATCACCATCTCTCGGAGTTCACTCAGACTCCCATCCATCGAGTCAGTGATGCCATCCAGCCATCTCATCCTCGGTCGTCCCCCTAGAAGTAAAATGTGATGGTTCAGAGCACAGGCTGTGGGATTGGACAAATTTACGCACACTATGCCCAGATTTTTTGATGATGAAAAATAACCTACTTGAGATCCTTGATAATCCCTCACAATTAACCTATAACCTGTATGCTAGCCTTTATAACCTCCCATAGTATACACGTTAGTGGGGAAAGTTCTACTTTGCATTCAACAAAACTATTTTAGTCTCATTGAATAGTGTCTTTAGACTTACACATTCAGTTTCTTTGGGAACGGAGCTCAGTCTGTCAGACTTCTATCACCCTCTTCCTGATGGTGCTGTCTTTGGGTGACTGGGTGTGGAGTGTGAGGGAGTGTCTGTGATGGAGAAGGGGTCCTCAGAGCCACAGCCTGGACTGGCAGCTGCTAAGGGTGGTGGACCAGCACCCAGTACTCCGCCAGTGTCCGGAGCTGAGGTGGGGAGGGGTCTTCTCCCTTGGCTTGGTTAGGCCGCCCTTACCACAGCTAACACCGGGACCCTGCCTTGGTCTTCACTGGGCCAGAGGGGCCTTTGCACACCAACACTTTTGGAAAATTCCTCAACCAGTCTCTAAACTCATATCCATAACACACATCCCTGTCCCCCAGCCGCCAAAATATCATGTGTGAACTGACAACCTTGTGGAAAGTGGAGTGGGGCCTCCCTCTGTCCAGCCGTGCCACCTCCTGACTTGGTGTCAACATGGCGGCCTCCACGCGGCTGCAGGGCAATTCACAGGCAGTTCCACCTCTCAGCACTCTCAGCAGAAAGCAGAAACTCCTCAAATCCAGGCTTTCCCTTCACCTTATCTACTGTTACTCTTCTCACAGGGGCATTGGCCCAGAGAAGGAAGATTGTTGTTGTTGTTCAGTCACTAAGTTATGTCTGACTGTTTGCAACCCCATGGACTGCAGCACGCCACGCTGCCTGTCATTCACTATTTCCTGGGATTTATTCAAATTCATGTCCGTTGAGTGGATGATGCTATCCACCCATCTCATCCTCGGCTGCCCACCTTCTCCTCTTGTCTTCAATCTTTCGCAGCTTTAGGGTCTTCGGCAGCATCTCTTCCTGACTCTCTAACTCTGCTTCTCTCTCCACAGGCCACTGAGAGAAGAGACAGGGGGCTTTTCTGATTTACCTACACCTCTGTTAAAGTTGTGCTTAAGTCTTCCCGATACGGTTCTTGAAGAGGTAAGATAATTTAGAAAAATACTTTTCTCTGGGCAAAGTCTGCCTTTAAGCCTGTTGTGCTAAGGAATTGAAAATCTGATTTGGGGGTATTGGAAGCTGAATGTTAACTTTCTCTTTTTTTTTTTTGGACTTCTTTCTGGTATAACAATCATTCACATTCTCACCTGCTCCCTGACTCATTCATGCCCTTGATATGCCCTAGGTGCTGTAGGAGGAACGTTGTATACATAAGAGAGAAAAGTATGCAACGTGAAAACACATATGCAGGGGGAGAAAGGACACAGTCATACAGTTAATAAGGTTATCCCAGGACATGGACAAACCTAGCTTAGAATCCTGACTGTTACCTATGAGTTATGTGCCCTTGGGTAGGGCTGACATCTCTAGGTTTTGGCTCCTGTATTCGTTGTGCAGAGAAAACCACAGTATCTACCTTATAGATTTGTTGTGAGGGTAATACTAATTATTACTGTATTATTAGTGCATATGTTTATCACATTTATGGAACTCATAGTAGGTGTTCCATAAATGTTTATTAGCTTATTTAATGTTTATTATATTATTAGTGCATATGCTTATCACTTGTTTGCCAATCCCATTTATGTACTCATCCTGTACTTGCCCCGTGAGCATGTATGTTGGTGATTCTATACATATTGTTCTTGAATTAACCATGTAGTGTCTGCTCAGGGTTAGGTTAAGTTGATACCATGAGAAAATATTACTCAGTGATTTGTTAAACCACTTTTTCAAGCATTTTGCTTCCTAACATTTCCTTACAATTCTTAGAGACTGTGCATAATGACATTTCTGCATCTTTGGGGACGTGTTTGTCAGGTGGAGGTGGTTGTACTCCTCTTGGAGCTGTGGAGAAGCTAGAATGGAAAGAAAAGGAGGAAAAGGGAAGAAATGGAGGGAGGTAAAAAGGGAAGGAGAAAAGGAGGCAGACACAAGCTGCATAATGTATTACAATCTTTGGTACTAGCTTGATTGATAAGTTTCAAGACTGCTGTAATCCTTATGTAGGAACATCCTTCTACACATAATGTGCAGGCAGTGTGGTTACTGTGGGAATCATTAATGGACACTTTAGATGTTTACATAATTTATTCAACTAACATTTTCCAAGTTTCTATAAAATAGGCATGAAATTATGATTCTGTGACTAACACAGACCTGTTTTGTAGCACTAAGAAAAGTGTTTTTCATGCACAACTGTATACCCATAAGGAGCTGATGTGGGCAACCACGTATACAGGGCTCAGCACACTTTTTGTAAAGGAGCAGATAATAAATATTTTAGGCTTTGTGGACCATAGTGTCTCCAGTACAAATGCTCAGTTCTGCTGTGGGAGCTGAAAGCAGCCATAGACAATATGCAAATAAACAAGCATAGCTGTATACCAATAAAACTATTGATGAGTACTAACATTTGAATGTCATGTAATTTTCACTTGTGACAAAATATTCAGTTCAGTTCAGTTGTTCAGTCTTGTCTGACTCTTTGCAACCCCATGGACTGTAGCACGCCAGGCTTCCCTGTCCATCACCAACTCCTGGAGTTTGCTCAAACTCATGTCCATTGAGTCGGTGATGCCATCCAAGGATCTCATCCTCTGTCATCCCTTTCTCCTCCTGCCTTCAATCTTTCCCAGCATCAGGATCTTTTCAAATGAGTCATTTCTTTGCATCAGGTGGCCAAAGTATTGGAGTTTCAGCTTCAATATTCATCAGTCCTTCCGATGAATATTCAGGACTGATCTCCTTTAGGATTGACTGGTTGGATCTCCTTGCTGTCCAAGGGACTCTCAAGAGTCTTCCCCAAAACCACAGTTCAAAAGCATCAGTTCTTCAGTGCTCAGCTTTCTTTATAGTCCAACTCTCACATCCGTACATGACTACTGGAAAACCATAGCTTTGACTAGATGGACCTTTGTTGGCGAAGTAATGTCTCTGCTTTTTAATATGCTGTCTAGTTTGGCCATAGCTTTTCTTCCAAGGAGCAAGCATCTTTTAATTCATGGCTCCAGTCACCATCTGCAGTGATTTTGGAGTCCAAAAAAATAAAATCTCTCACTGTTTCCATTGTGCCCCCATCTATTTGCCATGAAGTGATGGGACCGGATGCCATGATCTTAGTTTTCTGAATGCTGAGTTTTAAGCCAAATTTTCATACTCCTCTTTCACTTTCATCAAAAGGCTCTTTAGTTTGTCTTCACTTTCTGCCATAAGGATTGTTTATTTCAACCTGTGATAGTTTATCTTTCATGAGCTTGAGACTTTTAAAGCATTCTGGTCAGTTATTCAGAGCATCCCTTGGTTTGGTTTGTCTGATGTTGTTTGATATTAGGCTTAGATGGAGGTTATGCATCATTGGGAAGACAACCATAGCAGTAACGTCTCTTCCTGTATCATACTGGGGTACATGATACAGATGCATCTTATTACTGATAACATTAACCTTGATCATGAGGTTAAGATGGTATCTGCCAGGTTTCTCCACTGTATAGTTAATATTTAGTTTCTATTTTTGCCTTCATAATGAATAACTTTTTGTTGGGATTGGGAAGGAGATAATTTGGGACTATGCAAGTATCTTGTTTCTTCTTGACCTGCACATGCTAATTTAGTATCAATTTGTGGATCTTGCCTATGGTATAAATAATAGTATTTATTACTCTGGTATTCTAATGATGATTTTCTATTTCCCTCATTTCTCCTACAATATTAGTTGAAATCTTATGTAAGGAAGAGATAGTCCTTCTCTATTTCTTCAGTTATCCAAGTGTTTATATCAGTATTGACTCACCTGCTTTTATTCTTTGGGTTATAAACTGATTATTTTAAACACTTTTCTATAGTAATTTTAAAATGGAGAATTTTCATGAATCTCTGAGAGAAAAGATATTTTCTCGTTTGTTATTATATATCTTAGTGTTCTTTAGAGAAGCTAACTAAAATTTAAATCACTGAAAAGTAAAGAGTAGACCATACAGGGAAGTGGCTTTAAGAGCAATGCTTTGAAATCATACTTCCCAGGTTCCAATTCAGGCTGTGCTCTCTGACTTTCAACAAACTGTTTACCCACTGCTCTGCTTTAATCACTTGTAAATGAGCTTGTATAGAAAACAAACTTATGATTATCAAATGGGAAAGGGAGGGAGATAAATTAGGAGTTTAGGATTAACATATATGCACTACTATATATAAAATAGATAATCAACAAGGACCTATTATATAGCACAGGGAACTATTGTCAGTATCTTGTAATTTCATGTAATTTAACTTCTAATTTTGAAGTCCAGCTTATTTATAATGGAAAGAGTCTAAAAAATATGTGTGTGTAAATATATATTTGAATCACTTTGCTGTACATCTGAAACTAACACAACATTGTAAATCAAATATACTTCAATAAAAATTTTAAAAACAGGCAAATAAAACAAATAAAATAAAGTGAGTTTGTAAATAATATCTACCTAATAGGATATTTGAAAGGGTAAAAGAAGATATTGTATGGATAATATTTAATGTAATGCCTGAGTGTAAAATAAGTGCTTGACAAATGTTAGTTTTCACTAGTTAGAAAAAATAGCAGAAAGCATGATGAATCCTTTTTCATGACTGAACCAGAAATAATGAATGAAGGGATTGCTGGAAATCTTTCTTAGATTGGGCCCATATCTTGCTTATGCTCTGCTGTCTTTCTTTATGCACTCAGTAAAAATCAGACTGAGCATTTGTCCTAAGACAGAAATGGTATGGACCTAACAGAAGCAGAAGATATTAAAAAGAGGTGGCAACAATACACAGAAGAACTATACAAAAAAGATCTTCATGACCCAGATAACCACAATGGTGTGATCACTCACCTAGAGCCAGACATCCTGAAGTGTGAAATCAAGTGGGCCTTAGGAAGCATCACTACAAACAAAGCTAGTAGAGGTGCTGGAGGAGAAGGAAATGGCAACCCACTCCAGTGTTCTTGTCTGGAGAATCCCAGGGATGGCAGAGCCTGGAGGGCTGCCGTCTATGGGGTTGCACAGAGTTGGACACGACTGAAGTGACTTAGCAGCAGCAGCAGCAGCAGCAGAGGTGATGGAATTCCAGTTGAGCTATTTCAAATCCTGAAAGATGATGCTGTTAAAGTGTTGCACTCAATATGCCAGCAAATTTGGAAAACTCAGCAGTGAGTTTTCAGGCCACAGGACTGGAAAAGGACTGGAAAAGTTCAGTTTTCATTGAATCCCAAAGAAAGGCAATGCCAAAGAATATTCAAACTGCCACAGAATTGCGCTCATCTCACATGCTAGTAAAATAATGCTCAAAATTTTCCAAGCCAGGCTTCAACAGCATGTGGACTGTGAAATTTCAGATGTTCAAGCTGAATTTAGAAAAGGCAGAGGAACCAGATATCAAACTGCCAACATCCATTGGATCATCAAAAAAGCAAGAGAGTTCGAGAAAAAAAATCTACTTCTGCTTTATTGACTATGCCAAAGCCTGTGACTGTGTAGATCACAAAAAACTGTGGAATATTCTTGAAGAGATGGGAATATCAGACCACCTGACCTGCCTGCTAAGAAGTCTGTATGCAGGTCAAGAAGCAACAGTTGGAATTGGACATGGAACAACAGACTGGTTCCAAATAGGAAAAGAAGTACATCAAGGCTGTGTATTGTCACCCTGCTTATTTAACTTATATGCAGAGTGCATCATGTGAAATGCCGGACTGGATGAAGCACAAGCTGGAATCAAGATTGAGGTGAGGTGAAGTCGCTCAGTCGTGTCCGACTCTTTGCGACCCCGTGGACTGTAACCTACTAGGCTTCTCCGCCCATGGGATTCTCCAGGCAAGAATACTGGAGTGGATTGCCATTTCCTTCTCCAGGGGATCTTCCCGACCCAGGGATCGAACCCAGGTCTCCCGCATCAGAGGCAGACGCTTTAACCTCTGAGCCACCAGGGAAACAGGCTCGGAATCAAGATTGCTGGAAGAAATATCAATAACCTCGGATACACAGGTGACACCACCCTTATGGCAGAAAGCAGAGAGGAACTAAAGAGCCTCTTGATGAAAATGAAAGAAGAGCATGAAAAAGCTGGCTTTTAAAACTCATCATTCAGAAAACTAAGATCATGGCATCCGGTCCCATCACTTTATGGCAAATAGATGGGGAAACAGTGTCAGACTTTATTTTTCAGGGCTCCAAAATTACTGCAGGTGGTGACTGCAGTAATTAAGTTAAAAGATGAAATTAAAAGATACTTACTCCTTGGAAGAAAAGCTATGACCAATATAGACAGCAAACTAAAAAGCAGAGACATTACTTTGCCAACAAAGGTCCATCTAGTCAAAGCTATGGTTTTTCCAGTAGTCATGTATAGATGTGAGAGTTGGACTATAAAGAAAGCTGAGCACTGAAGAATTGATGCTTTTGAACTGTGGTGTTGGAGAAGACTCTGGAGAGTCCCTTGGACTGCAAAGGAGATCCAACCAATCCTTCCTAAAGGAAATCAGTCCTGAATATTCATCAGAAGGACTGATGCTGAAGTTGAAACTCCAATACTTTGGCCACCTGATGCAAAGAACTGACTCCTTGGAAAAGACCCTGATGCTGGGAAAGACTGAAGATGGGAAGAGAGGGGGACAACAGAGGATGAGATGGTTGGATGGCATCACCAACTCAATGGACATGAGTTTGAGCAAACTCTGGGAGTTGGTGATGGACAGGGAAGGTGGGCGTGGGGCAGTCCACGGGGTCTCAAAGAGTCGAACAGGACTTCCCGACTGAACTGAACTATTTTTAAAACTTTGCTGAACTAGACCTGACTTTGAGCAGTTGAGAAAATTATAGAATTAAAAACAAGTAAGCATCTGTATTCAATGCTCAGCCCTCCTCTATAGCAGCTCTTCTTCCCTGTGGCTCCCCCACCCCAAACCCTTAAGCAATGAAACTCCTGTGTGTTTATTTGGTAACAGAAGCAGACACTACCCCTCTCCTGCCACCCCACCCATTGCCAGTTTGGAATATTATGCTTTCATTCTTTTGTCAAGTCAACAAATTCTTATCTCCATCAGCCTCTATATTCAATCCCTTTATTCTTTCCTAAGGTTTTTCATGCCATTTTATGACATCATTATTTCTCAGTGTAATTAGAAATTTGGGGGTTCCAAATTAAAATATTTTTAAAAGGTTTCTAGTTTTGATGAAGTCCAATGTAGCTATTTTTTCTTTTGTTGTTTATGCCTTAAATGTCACATATATAAATCCATTGCCAAATCCAGGGTTATAGAGAGCTATCCTTGAGTTTTTTCTGTTTGTAGTTTTAGCTGTTACATTTAGGTCTTTGATTATTTTGTGGAAAATTTTTATGTAGTGTAAGGCCCAGCTTCGATTTCTCGCCTATGGAAATCTAGTTGTACCAGCACTTTTTGTTGAAAAGACTGTTCTTTCCCCATTGGAAGATCTTGAAACCCTTTCCAAAAATCAATAGGCCTTGAATATATTGTTCATGTCTTAATTCTTGTACTTTCTCTCCCCAGACCAGAGGGACATGGGAACTTCATCTTCAAACACACACACACACACACACACCATTTCTGCTTTCATGTGAAGCTTATCTATTGTACTTCCAATTATATCTCCAGTCTGTACACTTCTCTCCTTACCAGGGGCTATCACTTTAGTCCAAGCCAGCTGCAGCTCTCCCTGGACCGCTCCAGTGGCCTCCCCACATGCCTTCCTTCTCCTTTCTCGACTGTTCCAATCAGTCTTCAAATCAGCAGGCAGAGATAACTTCTAAAAGTAAAATATGGTCATTTAATCACTGGTCTTAAATTCTTAGTGTTTCAAGGATAAATTCAAAATTGTTAAGACAGGCCCAAAGCCTGCATGATGTGTCCTGCCAACATCTTCCCTCTCTTGCCTCTAGATGATTACATTCCAGCCTCTCTGGATCCTGTTTCTTGAATTCACCAAGCTCTTTACAGTGCAAGAAAACCTGTGCATATATTGTTCCCTCTGCCTGGAATAATTGCACCCCACCCCTGACTCTTCACTCTCCAGTTATCCATCCTTTGATCTCAGCTTACAATGTTACTGCCATAGAGAAGCACTTGCTGATCTGCACTCCTTTTTCTTTCTTGTTGATCTTGCTCTTTCCTTTCTTGACCCTGATTACACTCTGTAATTACGTATTTTGTAATAGCTGCCCCTCTTTCTTTGGCCTCAGTGTGTGGCTTGATATTCTTAGTTCCCCAACCAGGAATTGAACCCATGATGCCTGCAATGGACTCTGGAATGCTAATCACTGACCTGCCAAGGAAGTCCCAATATCTGCCCTTTTATTTTTTTATTTTTTTGCCCTTTTAAAAATACTTATTTCTTTCACTAGAATATAAGTTCTATGAGACGAGTCATGTTTTGTGTTGTCACTGTACTTCCTGTGTAGTATCTGGTATATAATAATAAATGCTTTGTTGAGTGAATAAACAGCCAATATCTGTAAGATGAGAATGTTGAATTCTGTTTATTCCCTAGTCATCCAGTAAACAAGTATTGAATTTCTATTAGTGCTGGGAATAAAAAAGGAATAAAACATATCCTCTACCTGTTCTGAAGTCCCAGACTATTGGGACAGTGTAGTGGCCTAAATGTTGGTCCCCAAAATATTAGACTCAAATTCTTAAACCTTTCAGTGTTAACTTATTTAGAAAAACAGTCTTTGCAGATATGATTAAGAATCTTGAGATGGGGAGATTAGCCTGGATTGTCCAGGTGAGGTGAGCACTAAATGCCATCACATTATCTTTATAAGAGGGAAGTAGAGGGAGATCTTACAACACACACAGAGGAGAAGATGATGTGAAGGTGGAGGCAGGGATTGAAGTGATGTGGCCACAAGCCAAGGAATGGCAGCGGCCCCCAGAAGGTGAAAGAGGCAAGGAACACATTCTCCTCTAGAACTTCTGGAGAGAGAGTGGCCCTGCTGACCCCTTATCTTAGTCCAGGTATATGCACCTGGCCCCAGGAACTGTGAGAGAGTACACTTCTGTTGCTTTAAGCCACCCAGTCTGTGATAATTTGGTACACCAGCCCCAGGAAACCAATATAAATGGTGACAAAAGTAAATAAATCCTTGAAAAACAGCATCTTATGTGGAGATCCAGGTGGTATATGTTTGCAGAGAAAAGAGCTGTCTGGGAAGGTGTCCCAGAAGAGACATTGAATTGGGTTTTGAAAGACAAGGAAGCATTTCCCAGGCACTGCTAGGGCTGGAGCAAGGGGAGGTCATTCTTGGCAGAATTGCAGCATGTGTGAAGACCTGAGGACAGGAATTCCCTGGCAGTGGAAGACTGCCAGGGTTAAGTGGTTAAGACTCTGCACTTCCACTGCAAGGGGCACAGGTCTGAACCCTGGTCAGGGAACTAAGATCTCACATACCATGTGGAATAGTGGACAAGAAAAAAAAAGACCCAAGGATACACAGAGTATGGCATTATTGTGGAGGGAAAAATATCCCCCTTTATCACTCTTAGGTTCTGGTAGCTGGACCTAATAAAGTGGACACAAGACAGGTTAACAGGAAAAAAAAGAAATGAATTTTAATTCATGCATATGGAGGTATTATAGAAATGAGACCTGAGAACTGACCAAAACAGGCAAGTTTTATACTTTTTAGACAATAAACAATGCATTTGTGAGGAATTGATAGGACAAACTTAAGTTTGGGGTTTGCAGTTAGTGACGCATCTAAACAGAGTTTGGGAATGGGTTAAGAAGCAGCAAATTTTGTGTATGTAAGTCCCTTTGGCCTGAGTCCTCAACCTCTGGTGACAGGAATATCCTTTTACCTCCAGATACAGTGAGTGTACTTTTCACATGAGAGATTGATTTCCTGCTTTGGGGGAGATGGGAAGGTCAGAGTATCCCTCTTGCACTGACCATTTCTTAAGTAACTTTAATTCGGAATAATCAATATGCCATTGAGGCGCGTTTTGGGGTCACCTAAGTTATGACCAACCTAGACAGCATATTGAAAAGCAGAGACATTATTTTGCCAACAAAGGTCTGTCTAGTCAAGGCTATGGTTTTTCCTGTGGTCATGTATGGATGTGAGAGTTGGACTGTGAAGAAAGCTGAGCACCGAAGAACTGATGCTTTGAACTGTGGTGTTGGAGAAGACTCTTGAGAGTCCCTTGGACTGCAAGGAGATCCAACCAGTCCATTTTGAAGGAGATTAGCCCTGGTATTTCTTTGGAGGGAATGATGCTAAAGCTGAAACTCCAGTACTTTGGCCACCTCGTGCAAAGAGTTGACTCATTGGAAAAGACCCTGATGCTGGGAGGGATTGGGGGCAGGAGGAGAAGGGGACGACAGAGGATGAGATGGCTGGATAGCATTACCGACTCGATGGATGTGAGTCTGAGTGAACTCCGGGAGTCAGTGATGGACAGGGAGGCCTGGCGTGCTGCGATTCATGGGGTTGCAAAGAGTTAGACACGACTGAGCGACTGAACTGAACTGNAAGAGTTGACTCATTGGAAAAGACCCTGATGCTGGGAGGGATTGGGGGCAGGAGGAGAAGGGGACGACAGAGGATGAGATGGCTGGATAGCATTACCGACTCGATGGATGTGAGTCTGAGTGAACTCCGGGAGTCAGTGATGGACAGGGAGGCCTGGCGTGCTGCGATTCATGGGGTTGCAAAGAGTTAGACACGACTGAGCGACTGAACTGAACTGGCCCCAGCAGCATGTTCAGGAACATCCGAGTTCATTCAGCTGGAGTGTCAGGTAGATGGAGAAGAATGATGGAAAATAAGGAGGGAGGGAGAGAATTAAATTGTAAGCAAGTTGTAAAGTGCCTTGCATGTCATATCAATGTGCTTCACCTTTTCTGTAAGTGATAGGAAACTAATGGAAATACAGGGATAACTTATATGTGGGAAATAAAGTTCTGCAGTGTCATGAATAGTGGACTAGAGTGAGGTGAGGCCAGCTCAGTTCTGCTTGTAACTGTATCTCAAGGTGCACAAGACAGATGTAACTAACTTAGAGACTGAGAGATGAAACATACAGAGACGCAAAGACACACTCTGTCCCAGATGCATAAGACTGGCAGTAATCCTGGAAGAGATGAAAATCGAAGGCCATAACAGTAGGAATAGAGAAATGGAGATATTTGGAAGACATCTCCTTGGTATTTGAACTAATCTGGAAGACCTGGAGAAGAAGAATCTCCTGAAGAATCTGGAGACCTACTGAATATGGAATATAGGAGCGGGAGGACTCAGAACGAATGAAGGATTTTAGCAGAATTGTATGGGGAAAATTCTAGGAATCTAGTTCTGGGTCAATTTCACATACCAGAAGGATAGTGAAGTAGTAACTTCAGGGAGATAATTAGAGTTACTGAGAATCTAGAGACACTGATCTGGAGGTCATCAGCAGGAGATGGGACTTGAAGACATGAAAGAGCATTGGCAGATGGAGAAGAGAAGATCACTATCAGAGCCCTGGACAGATCTAGTCCTTGAATAGGAGAAGAAATACATAATGTTCAGTTCAGTAGCTCAGTCGTGTCCAACTCTTTGTGACCCCATGGACTGCAGCATGCCAGGCCTCCCTGTCTATCACCAACTCCAAGAGTTCACCCAAACTCATGTCCATTGAGTCAGTGATGCCTCCAACCATCTCATCCATTTAAGCATCAGGGTCTTTTCAAATGAGTCAGCTCTTTGCATCAGGTGGCCAAAGTATTGGAGTTTCAGCTTCAACATCAGTCCTTCCAATGAACACTGATCTCCTTTAGGATGGATTGGTTGGATTTCCTTGTAGTCCAAGGGACTCTCAAGAGTCTTCTCCAACACCACAGTTCACAAGCTTCAGTTCTTCAGGACTCAGCTTTCTTTATAGTCCAACTCTCACATCCATACATGACCACAGGAAAAAACCATAGCCTTGACGAGACAGACCTTTGTTGATAAAGTAATGTCTCTGCTTTTTAATATGCTTGTCTAGGTTGGTCATAGCTTTCCTTCCAAGGAGTAAGCGTCTTTTGATTTCATGGCTGCAGTCACCTTCTACAGTGATTTTAGAGCCCCCCAAAATAAAGTCAGCTACTGTTTCCACATCTATTTGCCATGAAGTGATGGGACCAGATGCCATGATCTTAGTTTCTGAATGTTGAGCTTTAAGCCAACTTTTTCACTTTCCTCTTCCACTTTCATCAAGAGGCTCTTTAGTTCTTCTTCACTTTCTGCCCTAAGGGTGGTGTCATCTACATATCTGAGGTTATTGATATTTCTCCTGGCAATCTTGATTCCAGCTTGTACTTCTTCCAGCCCAGCGTTTCTCATGATGTACTCTGCATATAAGTTAAATAAGCAGGGTGACAATATATAGCCTTGACGTATTCCTTTTCCTATTTGGAACCAGTCTGTTGTTCTATGTCCAGTTCTAACTGTTGCTTCCCGACCTGCATAAGATTTCTCAAGAGGCAGATCAGGTGGTCTGGTATTCCCATCTCTTTCAGAATTTTCCACAGTTTATTGTGATCCACACACACTGTATAATATACCAAAAACGTTATGACGTAAATTAATATTATGGAGACTTTGAGGTGTTAATGAGTTCTATAAATGCCTTTATTTGAAGCACTTGTGGGTGTCTTAGAAACTGTAGCTGTCTCCAGGCCAATAAACTGGAAACTTGTTGGCACTCTGTACATCTGAACCTGCTGGCTTCCTAGGATCCGGCCTAAGGGTAAAGCTGTGTAATTTGGTTAATCTGAACACTGACATCAATAACTAAACCCCTGATAGAATCATTAAACAATACAGTGAGCACGTAATGATCCATCTAATTGGTCAATAGGTTGAATGTATTAAAATTCAAAATGCCCCATTTGTCACAACAGTTGGACCAATTCTCCATGTATATGTTTCTTGAGATAAACATTTAATTTTTCATTTTAGCTTCTGGTCAGATTGCAATTATTCTTAACCTTGGTAAGTTGAGCTTAAACTAGTGAGGTCAAAGCTTAGTAACCTCTTATGTCCTCCTTGCCCTTTCTGTGCGTTACCTGGCAGACTTGAGCAGGAAACGGGGAAAAAGAAGGAGGAAAAACAAGGAAAGGAAAAAATACCAGAGAAAAAGAGAAAGGGGGAGAGGAAAGTGGAGGGAAGAGGTGAAGCAGAGAGACGAGAAACAAAAGAGGAAGCGGTGTATCTGAATTTGTTCCTCAAGGGTAGGATGAAAACTTTCCTGCGATCACAAGATCAAACAGGAAAGATGTAGTAGGCGTAGGTAGCAGAAAAGTATAGTAGGAAGCATACATTCTGATGCCAGACAAACCTGGGCTCTGAGCCCTGGTTCTGCCATTCTAGCTGTGCAACATTGAACCAGGTAACCTCTCTGAGCATGTGGTCCAGAGAGGAAGAGCTGTGTTTCTGGAACTAGGTTTAATTCCTGATTCTAACACATACCAGCTGCAGGACCTTGGGCAAGTTCAGTTCAGTCACTCAGTCGTGTCCCACTCTTTGCGACCCCATGAACCACAGCACATCAGGCCTCCCTGTCCATCACCAACTCCCGGAGTTCACCCAAACTCATTGTGCATCGAGTCAGTGATGCTATCCAGCCATCTCATCCTCTGTCGTCCCCTTCTCCTCCTGCCCCCAATCCCTCCCAGCATCAGGGTCTTTTCCAATGAGTCAACTCTTTGCACGAGGTGGCCAAAGTACTGGAGTTTCAGCCTCAGCATCATTCCTTCCAAAGAAATCCCAGGGCTGATCTCCTTCAGAATGGACTGGTTGGATCTCCTTGCAGTCCAAGGGACTCTCAAGAGTCTTCTCCAACACCACAGTTCAAAAGCATCAATTCTTCAGCACTCAGCTTTCTTCACAGTCCAACTCTCACATCCATACGTGACCACTGGAAAAACCATAGCCTTGACTAGATAGACCTTTGTTGACAAAGTAATATCTCTGTTCTTTAATATGCTATCTAGGTTGGTCATAACTTTCCTTCCAAGGAGTAAGTGTCTTTTACTTTCATGGATGCAATCACCATCTGCAGTGATTTTGGAGCCCCCCAAAATAGCCACTGCTTCCACTGTTTCCCCATCTATTTCCCATGAAGTGACGGGGCCAAGTTAGTTAACCTCTTAATGACTTGATTTCCCCATGTTTTATAGTGAGGATAACAGAATCTGCTTTATCTGGTTGTTGTGACTCTTAAATGAGCTAATACTTGTAAAGTACTTAGAAGACTGTGCTAGAAGGTATTAGCTTTTAGCTATAAAATTATAAACAATTAAGTTGTAAAATATTTGTAAAAGCTCCTAGCCCAATGCCTGGCTCATGGAGGGACTCATAAACTCTGGATCATCTTCCTCTGTCTCAACTCCTCAGATGCCCCAGATGAGAAGAATGACTGTTTCCTTAGCTCCTTTTTCTCCATCAGGGTACGTCCAAGTCCACTTGGACTAGGCTCTTCAATCCCTCATTCATAGTCTGCTTTCACCAACACACAAAAAGCTTTTTTTTTTTTTTTCTAAAACAATCTTAAGAGTAGTGACAAATGGTCTAATAATTTCATAGTTAACTTTTTAACAGCTTCCAAAGCTCAAAACTTCTGGAATGTCCATGTGGTATATGCTTGGTATGTTGATTAAATCAGTTACCCAGAAGAGAGATCCAGGGGGACAGAAAATACACTCAGTATTGGTAAAAGATCAGGAACTGGAAAGTCACTGCCATGTTCATCCTTTTGTGTGTGAACTGAGTACAGAGTGTAGAGTAAAGGAGTGAGGCAAGTGTTTTTGCCCCTTTCCAAACTAACGGACGTGGAACACACCCTTTCTTTTCACACAATTCATTAGCAGTATGAAACCAAACTTTGTGATTTTAAAAAGTTATTTCTTCCCATATTTGGCACAATGCTTACAATCCAAAAATCAAAAATTGGATAGGCAGAAATCCTGGATGGAGAAACATCCATGAATGACAGTGGAGAGCTGTACATGAGGGGAAATCAAGAGTCCCCCCTCCACTTCTCCCAGTCTCCAGATCATCTCTACTCCCTGTGATTTTCAGTTAATTAAAAAATGTTTTATTTGATTGAATTATAGCTGATTTACAATTTTGTGCTAATTTCTGCTGCACAGCAGAATGATTCAGTTACACACACACACACACACACACACACACTCACACTCACACTCTCTCTCTCTCTCTTTCTCATGTTCTTTTCCACTATGGTTTATCATAGGATATTCTTTTTGTGAAACAATTTGCCTTTATTTTATTTTATCTTTTTTTTTTTTTGCCTATGCTGTGATGAGGCATGTGAGATCTTCATTCCATGACCAGGAATCCAGCCTGTGCCCCCTGCATTGGAAGTGCAGAATCTTAACAATTGGACCACCAGGAAAGTCTCTATCACAGGATATTGAATATAGTTCCCTGTGCTATACAGTAGGATCTTGCTGTTTATCCACTCTACATATAATAGTTTGCAGCTGCTAATCCCAAGTTCCATCCCTCCCCGACTTACCTTCCCTCTTGGCAACCACAAGTCTGTTGTTCTCTATGCCTATGAGTCTATGTCTGTTTCATAGATAAGTTTATTTGTGTCGTATTTTAGATTCCACATATAAGTGATATCATATGGTATTTGTCTTTCTTTCTCTGACTTATTTCATGATAATTTCTAGGTCCATTCGTGTTGCTGTAAATGGCATTATTTCATTCTTTTTTATGAGCTACCCTGGTGGCTCAGTGGGAAAGCATCTGCCCGCCTGTGTGGGAGACAGGGTTTCGATCCCTGGGTCAGGAAGATCCCCTGGAGAAGGAAATGGCAACCCATTCCAATATTTTTGCCTGGGAAATCCTACTCATAGAAGGAGCCTGGTGAGCTGTAGTCCATGGGGTCCCAAAAGTATTGGACACAACCTAGCGACTAAACAACAGCAACAAGTATTCCATTGTATATAATATGTACCACATATTCTTTATCCTTTCATCTGTCATGGACATTTAGGTTGTCTCCGTGTCTTGGTTATTGTAAATAGTGTGGCTATGAACATAACGGTACATGTATCTTTTCGGATTACAGTTTTGTCCAGATATATGTCCAGGTGTGAGACTGCTGGAGCATATGGTAGTTCTCCTTTTAGTTTTTTGCTTTGATTTTGTTTTTGAGTAACCTCCATACTGTTTCCCACGGTGGCTGCATCCCATTTACTTTGTACTGCCTTGAATTCAGGGGACTGGAAGAAAGCACAACAGATCCCCTCTAGTGCCAGCAAATATAGGTGACACTAAGTAAGTTAAAGGGGATGAGTGCATGGATATGGCATCAAACTCTCTGAGTTTGACTCCCACGTTCACCACTTATTAGGGGTATAAAATGCACAAGTTTTAAACCTTCTTCTTGTCTCATCTTTTTCATCTCTAAAATAGAAATGGTAATAGAATCTACCTTACAGGGTTACTGTGTAGGGTAGGCAAGGTGAATAAATGAGACGCAGTGGTTAGCCCAGGCTCTGACTCATGCGTAGCAGCTAATACCTAGTTGCCATTGTTTTCAATAGCTCGAGGTGAAGGCCACGTATCAGGCCAACTGTGCAGAAAATCTTTTGCCTACTTTAGTATGGGTGAACACTTTTCTTAAGGTGCAGGAGAAACAGAGTTTGTCATAACTGCAGCAATGTGTTAATCACGTGGCCTTTATCAGGATATGGCTATCTCTTTTAAGTGTTTACTGTGTGCCAGGTTATCCTTCATGAATTGCTGTCAAGGTCACATGTCAATTAGCTTGAAATTACTGATTAACCATTTTAGTAAGTATCTGTCTCTTTCATCTTCCAAGCGGGAGCCTGAGCTGCCCAAAGAAGGAGTGAGGAACCTTGACATTTTTCTGGAGGTAAACTCCAAAGAGGAGGATTATGAACACTTGCCAAGTCCAAACTAGGGTGTGGGAGATGGTAGGGTGTTACCCAGTTCCCTATACTGTTCTGCCTCTCAGCCAGCCTAGCGAAGCCTTTAGCCAGGGAGCGTCTCCCCGCTCTCAAAGTTGGCTTCTGCTTCTCTCCTGGAGATATCCCACGGTCACCTGCAGGCAGATAGGAGTGGTGGTGGAGTGGTGGCAGAGTCAAGAATTGTCAGGTCTTCAGGGCTTTGACCTCAGCAAGGCATGCTAACTTCATGTACTCCTGACACCACATTTAGAGATAAGATCTAGTCAGAGGGGAAGTAAAAAGATAACTGTTGGAGGCATGGAAAGAGTCCGGGGGAGTAGAGCGGGGGAAATTCAGGTGATAGGATGTACTACCAGGCTAACAGTGTGCTTTGGTTTCAATGAGGTGGTACTAGTGTTAAAGAACCTGACTGCCAATGCATAAGAGACAAGGTTTGATCCCTGGTTTGGGAAGATCCCCTGGAGAAGGGGCATGGTAACCCACTCCAGTATTCTTGCCTGGAGAATCTCATGGACAGAGGCACCTGGGGGGCTACAGTCCATAGCGTCGCAAAAAATCAAACACACTGAAGCAACTTAGTATGCATACATGAGATGAAATTGGAATTGAACTGCTGCTTCAGTTTTATGCATCAAAGTGTCTTTTGCAGGAAATTCCGTGGTGGTCCAGTGATGATAGCTCTGCAGGTTCATTGCAGGGCGCACGGGTTCAATCCCTGGTCAGGAAACTAAGATCTCACAAGCCACACGGTATGGCCACATAATAAATAAAGAAATATTTTTAAAAAATATGCCTCTTGCACATTTCCTTTGTTTCTGTGCCCTGTATTCCTTTCATATTCTCACCAAATGAATGTGTCATCATGGAAACTTTGTTTGCAGGGAAGAGATCAATGTTGCCTTAAAAAAAATGGGGGCAGGAGATACTTCTGTGTCTCACCACAGTTGCCATAGTCTAAAGACCCTGGGAGGAAGTTGGTGATGGTAGCTTGGGGAGGGTAGCGGTGAGCAGGGGTGGATCTCTGGAGAGCTGCCTGCTCCACCCCACCTGACGCCGCTCTGCTTTCTCCAGCCACACTCTCCCTCACTCTACCCCCTCTCCTCATCCCTGCCTCTCATTCTTCTTCACTCAATTGCATGTGTTAGTTTCTCAGCCATCTCAGACTCTTTGCAACCCTATGGACTATAGCCCGCCAGGCTCTTCTGTCCATGGAATTTTCCAGGCAAGAGTACTAGAGTGGGTAGGCATTCCCTTCTCCAGCGGACCTTCCTGACCCAGGGATTGAACCTGGGTTTCCCACATTGCAGGCAGCTTCTTTACCATCTGAGCCACTAGGGAAACCCCTGTATGTGCAAAGGAAGCCTCAATTAATTTTTGTTGCATGAACAAAAGAACTTGGATTTTGAGGCTCTGTATACAAAGATTACATTTGTGTGTGTGTGTGTGTGCGTGCCAGCCAGAAACCCAGGATAGAGTGAGGTTTATAGCTAAAAAAATAAATTTTTCCCCCTGTAAACAAAAATATTACAGTCTAAGGGAAGAGACATTGTGTTCTTTTTTTTTTCCCCCTAAACTTTTCTGTCAGGGAAAGTCTTGGAAGTTTTGGCTCTAACTATCTATTCTGTGGAAGATTAATAAAGGGCAAAGACACATATCACAGACCCACATCTGGTACATTCCTTATGAAGCACAGACTGAACTGGCCAGGAATGCAAGAAGCTGAGCCCTGAACCCAGCACCACACAAAGGTTCTAGATTTTAACAAACACACAGGGAAACAATGTACACTCATTTTAAATACCCCCTCTTCACCACCACCATCACACTTGTCCCAGCATTAATCAACCACCAACCTAGAATCAAACACAGGAGGAAAACACTCAGAAGGAAAGGGGAATGTTGACATGACACAAAGGACAGGAATGAAGAAGCTGCTAAGTCAGTGTTAACCACTGATCTCCAGATATATGTGGACAGCAGTAATACTCATCAGGGTTGGAGACAGAACATCTATCAATTTAGAGACAATACTGAGGGGGTTTTGAGGGCAGGGCAGGGCAGGGCTCCTCTCTCTACGTGGCCTGTGATTTGCTTTGCAGCAAAAGAATACTGAACTGGAAACTACTGCGAAGTTTTCCATTAGAAAGCATGTGTGTGCCTAAGGTAAACTAACCAGGAGAAGCCTCTTGTTTATGGAGTACTGGAGACATAGGAATAATTCCCCAAGGCCTGCAGCTGTTGCTTCCTGAATCGTTTTGAAGTCTATTATTTGGGGCATACCAAAAGGAACATTGGTCCTTGATTAACCACAAACCACCCCCGCCCCGACTCTAGCCGTAATTCTTCCCTTCTTGATTTAATCTAAAATTGTTCATCCAGATTAAGGCCAAAGACTTTCTAAACCTTCATTTAAAATTAAAAAAAAAAAAATGCAGGCACATTAACCCATTAACACTCATTGGCTCTGGTTAGTTTATCATATTTCCACAATGGAATAGGGCCCAGAAGTAAGGTAGGCAGGGAGGCATGGGGAAGTAGGGGGAGATGAGGTTGGGAGGAGAAAGATTCTCAGTTCACCCACATTTCAGCCTGATAAGAGAGGCAAGCACGTCTCCTTTTTATAGTGGAGGCAATTGAGGCTCAGAGAGTCACGTGAATTAGCTGACTCCATGGCTTTGGTGAGTTAGGACACTGGTCTTTCCGTCATGTTGCTTCCCCTTGAGACTTGCTTGGCTTGTCCTGAGAATTTCAGAGAAATGCCCTCATCAGTGAGGATAGCTCGGGAACCCCATAAAGCCTAAGAAACGTTAGTTTTCCCTTGGACTTTGCGGTTCCTGAGCTATGAACTCCCACCTGGCAACTGAGAACATAAATATATATCATCTGGGGGGAAATGGTTGATAGCATAAGTCATAATAATCTATTTAGTATTCATTCAACACATATTTATTGATCACCTACATGTGTCAGGCACTGTTTTAGGCCGGGGAGATACAATAATCAGTAAAAATGAGGAAACACGTGCAATAAACAAAACATAGCGTTTTCCATATGGCAGATGGGGAATAAGTACCATGGAGGAAGGGAGAACGCAGAAGCTGGATGGGAAAGATGATGGGTGTGATATTAAGTAGTTAGGATGAACCTATTGATATGATAATTTTTGAGCCAAATCTCCAAGAAGATGGAGTAAACCATGAGGATATATGGGAAGAGTGTTCTGGGCAGACGAAATGTCAGATACCAAGACCCCACTCTAAAACATTAATGACACATGTTTAAGAAAACCCCAAGTAAAAAAGTTGTTTGGTGGTTTCTGTAGACATAGATTTTGATTCAGGGGGAAAATATGTAGTTAATATATGAGCCTACAATTTAAACATTTGGCTCATAATTACCAGAGAAGAAATCAACCTCTGAATCTTGGACTGTGGTTTAAGTAGGAAATGATCCTTTGAAATCACTTTTTCATTAGGAAAAGCTTTAACTTATCAATTAATAATTTGCTGAGTTTGAGAAGGTTTTTGGATCACATATTGGTCAAACCTGATCCTTTCCTATTGTATTTGAGTTCTCGCTGTGGTGTTGCACGGAGCAAAGATAAATTGTGAGCACATGCTCATCATCATAATGGTCTAATGCACAATAGACATGATTTGGTTCTGCCCAAGACTCCAGGGAATTCACTCCAGAGGGTTTTCAATGAAGAGAAGAAATGTACTGGTGAGGAAGGGATGAACTGTTTTATATAGCTTGGATTTCAGTGTAATTCAATATGGTATAGACATCTTATGCCTCTAGACTAGGAGATAATAGCAGCTGTTGGCTTTATATGTAATCATAATACTGTCTTGACTTCTGCTGCTGCTGCTGATTGGTCTGCTGCTGATGATTGCTTTTGCTCACTCTGAGCAGTGTCTCTAGGCTCCTGGGTTCAACAAAAGTTTATTGAATACATGTTGTCTTAGTCTGTTCTGAGTGCAATAACAAGCTACTATAGACCAGGTGACTAATAAACAACAGAAAGGTATCTCACACAGTTCAGAAGGCTGGGTCATCCAGGGTCAGTGTGCCTATAAATGTGGTGTCTGAGACCCCTTCCTGGTTTGTAGATGGAGGTCTTCTAGCTTTGTCCTCATATGGCTGGAAAGAAGAGGGAGCTCTCTGAGGTCTCATTCATAAGGGCGCTAATCTGATTCATGAGGACGCCTCTCATGACCTTCAGTTCAGTTCAGTCGCTCAGTCGTGTCCGACTCTTTGTGACCCCTTGAATCGCAGCACGCCAGGCCTCCCTGTTCATTACCATCTCTCGGAGTTCACTCAGACTCACATCCATCGAGTCCGTGATGCCATCCAGCCATCTCATCCTCGGTCGTCCCCTTCTCCTCCTGCCCACAATCCCTCCCAGCATCAGAGTCTTTTCCAGTGAGTCAACTCTTTGCATGAGGTGGCCAAAGTACTGGAGCTTCAGCTTTAGCATCATTCCTTCCAAAGAAATCCCAGGGCTGATCTCCTTCAGAATGGACTGGTTGGATCTCCTTGCAGTCCAAGGGACTCTCAAGAGTCTTCTCCAACACCACAGTTCAAAAGCATCAATTCTTCAGCACTCAGCTTTCTTCACAGTCCAACTCTCACATCCATACGTGACCACTGGAAAAACCATAGCCTTGACTAGATAGACCTTTGTTGACAAAGTAATATCTCTGTTCTTTAATATGCTATCTAGGTTGGTCATAACTTTCCTTCCAAGGAGTAAGTGTCTTTTACTTTCATGGATGCAATCACCATCTGCAGTGATTTTGGAGCCCCCCAAAATAGCCACTGCTTCCACTGTTTCCCCATCTATTTCCCATGAAGTGACGGGGCCAAGTTAGTTAACCTCTTAATGACTTGATTTCCCCATGTTTTATAGTGAGGATAACAGAATCTGCTTTATCTGGTTGTTGTGACTCTTAAATGAGCTAATACTTGTAAAGTACTTAGAAGACTGTGCTAGAAGGTATTAGCTTTTAGCTATAAAATTATAAACAATTAAGTTGTAAAATATTTGTAAAAGCTCCTAGCCCAATGCCTGGCTCATGGAGGGACTCATAAACTCTGGATCATCTTCCTCTGTCTCAACTCCTCAGATGCCCCAGATGAGAAGAATGACTGTTTCCTTAGCTCCTTTTTCTCCATCAGGGTACGTCCAAGTCCACTTGGACTAGGCTCTTCAATCCCTCATTCATAGTCTGCTTTCACCAACACACAAAAAGCTTTTTTTTTTTTTTTCTAAAACAATCTTAAGAGTAGTGACAAATGGTCTAATAATTTCATAGTTAACTTTTTAACAGCTTCCAAAGCTCAAAACTTCTGGAATGTCCATGTGGTATATGCTTGGTATGTTGATTAAATCAGTTACCCAGAAGAGAGATCCAGGGGGACAGAAAATACACTCAGTATTGGTAAAAGATCAGGAACTGGAAAGTCACTGCCATGTTCATCCTTTTGTGTGTGAACTGAGTACAGAGTGTAGAGTAAAGGAGTGAGGCAAGTGTTTTTGCCCCTTTCCAAACTAACGGACGTGGAACACACCCTTTCTTTTCACACAATTCATTAGCAGTATGAAACCAAACTTTGTGATTTTAAAAAGTTATTTCTTCCCATATTTGGCACAATGCTTACAATCCAAAAATCAAAAATTGGATAGGCAGAAATCCTGGATGGAGAAACATCCATGAATGACAGTGGAGAGCTGTACATGAGGGGAAATCAAGAGTCCCCCCTCCACTTCTCCCAGTCTCCAGATCATCTCTACTCCCTGTGATTTTCAGTTAATTAAAAAATGTTTTATTTGATTGAATTATAGCTGATTTACAATTTTGTGCTAATTTCTGCTGCACAGCAGAATGATTCAGTTACACACACACACACACACACACACACACTCACACTCACACTCTCTCTCTCTCTCTTTCTCATGTTCTTTTCCACTATGGTTTATCATAGGATATTCTTTTTGTGAAACAATTTGCCTTTATTTTATTTTATCTTTTTTTTTTTTTGCCTATGCTGTGATGAGGCATGTGAGATCTTCATTCCATGACCAGGAATCCAGCCTGTGCCCCCTGCATTGGAAGTGCAGAATCTTAACAATTGGACCACCAGGAAAGTCTCTATCACAGGATATTGAATATAGTTCCCTGTGCTATACAGTAGGATCTTGCTGTTTATCCACTCTACATATAATAGTTTGCAGCTGCTAATCCCAAGTTCCATCCCTCCCCGACTTACCTTCCCTCTTGGCAACCACAAGTCTGTTGTTCTCTATGCCTATGAGTCTATGTCTGTTTCATAGATAAGTTTATTTGTGTCGTATTTTAGATTCCACATATAAGTGATATCATATGGTATTTGTCTTTCTTTCTCTGACTTATTTCATGATAATTTCTAGGTCCATTCGTGTTGCTGTAAATGGCATTATTTCATTCTTTTTTATGAGCTACCCTGGTGGCTCAGTGGGAAAGCATCTGCCCGCCTGTGTGGGAGACAGGGTTTCGATCCCTGGGTCAGGAAGATCCCCTGGAGAAGGAAATGGCAACCCATTCCAATATTTTTGCCTGGGAAATCCTACTCATAGAAGGAGCCTGGTGAGCTGTAGTCCATGGGGTCCCAAAAGTATTGGACACAACCTAGCGACTAAACAACAGCAACAAGTATTCCATTGTATATAATATGTACCACATATTCTTTATCCTTTCATCTGTCATGGACATTTAGGTTGTCTCCGTGTCTTGGTTATTGTAAATAGTGTGGCTATGAACATAACGGTACATGTATCTTTTCGGATTACAGTTTTGTCCAGATATATGTCCAGGTGTGAGACTGCTGGAGCATATGGTAGTTCTCCTTTTAGTTTTTTGCTTTGATTTTGTTTTTGAGTAACCTCCATACTGTTTCCCACGGTGGCTGCATCCCATTTACTTTGTACTGCCTTGAATTCAGGGGACTGGAAGAAAGCACAACAGATCCCCTCTAGTGCCAGCAAATATAGGTGACACTAAGTAAGTTAAAGGGGATGAGTGCATGGATATGGCATCAAACTCTCTGAGTTTGACTCCCACGTTCACCACTTATTAGGGGTATAAAATGCACAAGTTTTAAACCTTCTTCTTGTCTCATCTTTTTCATCTCTAAAATAGAAATGGTAATAGAATCTACCTTACAGGGTTACTGTGTAGGGTAGGCAAGGTGAATAAATGAGACGCAGTGGTTAGCCCAGGCTCTGACTCATGCGTAGCAGCTAATACCTAGTTGCCATTGTTTTCAATAGCTCGAGGTGAAGGCCACGTATCAGGCCAACTGTGCAGAAAATCTTTTGCCTACTTTAGTATGGGTGAACACTTTTCTTAAGGTGCAGGAGAAACAGAGTTTGTCATAACTGCAGCAATGTGTTAATCACGTGGCCTTTATCAGGATATGGCTATCTCTTTTAAGTGTTTACTGTGTGCCAGGTTATCCTTCATGAATTGCTGTCAAGGTCACATGTCAATTAGCTTGAAATTACTGATTAACCATTTTAGTAAGTATCTGTCTCTTTCATCTTCCAAGCGGGAGCCTGAGCTGCCCAAAGAAGGAGTGAGGAACCTTGACATTTTTCTGGAGGTAAACTCCAAAGAGGAGGATTATGAACACTTGCCAAGTCCAAACTAGGGTGTGGGAGATGGTAGGGTGTTACCCAGTTCCCTATACTGTTCTGCCTCTCAGCCAGCCTAGCGAAGCCTTTAGCCAGGGAGCGTCTCCCCGCTCTCAAAGTTGGCTTCTGCTTCTCTCCTGGAGATATCCCACGGTCACCTGCAGGCAGATAGGAGTGGTGGTGGAGTGGTGGCAGAGTCAAGAATTGTCAGGTCTTCAGGGCTTTGACCTCAGCAAGGCATGCTAACTTCATGTACTCCTGACACCACATTTAGAGATAAGATCTAGTCAGAGGGGAAGTAAAAAGATAACTGTTGGAGGCATGGAAAGAGTCCGGGGGAGTAGAGCGGGGGAAATTCAGGTGATAGGATGTACTACCAGGCTAACAGTGTGCTTTGGTTTCAATGAGGTGGTACTAGTGTTAAAGAACCTGACTGCCAATGCATAAGAGACAAGGTTTGATCCCTGGTTTGGGAAGATCCCCTGGAGAAGGGGCATGGTAACCCACTCCAGTATTCTTGCCTGGAGAATCTCATGGACAGAGGCACCTGGGGGGCTACAGTCCATAGCGTCGCAAAAAATCAAACACACTGAAGCAACTTAGTATGCATACATGAGATGAAATTGGAATTGAACTGCTGCTTCAGTTTTATGCATCAAAGTGTCTTTTGCAGGAAATTCCGTGGTGGTCCAGTGATGATAGCTCTGCAGGTTCATTGCAGGGCGCACGGGTTCAATCCCTGGTCAGGAAACTAAGATCTCACAAGCCACACGGTATGGCCACATAATAAATAAAGAAATATTTTTAAAAAATATGCCTCTTGCACATTTCCTTTGTTTCTGTGCCCTGTATTCCTTTCATATTCTCACCAAATGAATGTGTCATCATGGAAACTTTGTTTGCAGGGAAGAGATCAATGTTGCCTTAAAAAAAATGGGGGCAGGAGATACTTCTGTGTCTCACCACAGTTGCCATAGTCTAAAGACCCTGGGAGGAAGTTGGTGATGGTAGCTTGGGGAGGGTAGCGGTGAGCAGGGGTGGATCTCTGGAGAGCTGCCTGCTCCACCCCACCTGACGCCGCTCTGCTTTCTCCAGCCACACTCTCCCTCACTCTACCCCCTCTCCTCATCCCTGCCTCTCATTCTTCTTCACTCAATTGCATGTGTTAGTTTCTCAGCCATCTCAGACTCTTTGCAACCCTATGGACTATAGCCCGCCAGGCTCTTCTGTCCATGGAATTTTCCAGGCAAGAGTACTAGAGTGGGTAGGCATTCCCTTCTCCAGCGGACCTTCCTGACCCAGGGATTGAACCTGGGTTTCCCACATTGCAGGCAGCTTCTTTACCATCTGAGCCACTAGGGAAACCCCTGTATGTGCAAAGGAAGCCTCAATTAATTTTTGTTGCATGAACAAAAGAACTTGGATTTTGAGGCTCTGTATACAAAGATTACATTTGTGTGTGTGTGTGTGTGCGTGCCAGCCAGAAACCCAGGATAGAGTGAGGTTTATAGCTAAAAAAATAAATTTTTCCCCCTGTAAACAAAAATATTACAGTCTAAGGGAAGAGACATTGTGTTCTTTTTTTTTTCCCCCTAAACTTTTCTGTCAGGGAAAGTCTTGGAAGTTTTGGCTCTAACTATCTATTCTGTGGAAGATTAATAAAGGGCAAAGACACATATCACAGACCCACATCTGGTACATTCCTTATGAAGCACAGACTGAACTGGCCAGGAATGCAAGAAGCTGAGCCCTGAACCCAGCACCACACAAAGGTTCTAGATTTTAACAAACACACAGGGAAACAATGTACACTCATTTTAAATACCCCCTCTTCACCACCACCATCACACTTGTCCCAGCATTAATCAACCACCAACCTAGAATCAAACACAGGAGGAAAACACTCAGAAGGAAAGGGGAATGTTGACATGACACAAAGGACAGGAATGAAGAAGCTGCTAAGTCAGTGTTAACCACTGATCTCCAGATATATGTGGACAGCAGTAATACTCATCAGGGTTGGAGACAGAACATCTATCAATTTAGAGACAATACTGAGGGGGTTTTGAGGGCAGGGCAGGGCAGGGCTCCTCTCTCTACGTGGCCTGTGATTTGCTTTGCAGCAAAAGAATACTGAACTGGAAACTACTGCGAAGTTTTCCATTAGAAAGCATGTGTGTGCCTAAGGTAAACTAACCAGGAGAAGCCTCTTGTTTATGGAGTACTGGAGACATAGGAATAATTCCCCAAGGCCTGCAGCTGTTGCTTCCTGAATCGTTTTGAAGTCTATTATTTGGGGCATACCAAAAGGAACATTGGTCCTTGATTAACCACAAACCACCCCCGCCCCGACTCTAGCCGTAATTCTTCCCTTCTTGATTTAATCTAAAATTGTTCATCCAGATTAAGGCCAAAGACTTTCTAAACCTTCATTTAAAATTAAAAAAAAAAAAATGCAGGCACATTAACCCATTAACACTCATTGGCTCTGGTTAGTTTATCATATTTCCACAATGGAATAGGGCCCAGAAGTAAGGTAGGCAGGGAGGCATGGGGAAGTAGGGGGAGATGAGGTTGGGAGGAGAAAGATTCTCAGTTCACCCACATTTCAGCCTGATAAGAGAGGCAAGCACGTCTCCTTTTTATAGTGGAGGCAATTGAGGCTCAGAGAGTCACGTGAATTAGCTGACTCCATGGCTTTGGTGAGTTAGGACACTGGTCTTTCCGTCATGTTGCTTCCCCTTGAGACTTGCTTGGCTTGTCCTGAGAATTTCAGAGAAATGCCCTCATCAGTGAGGATAGCTCGGGAACCCCATAAAGCCTAAGAAACGTTAGTTTTCCCTTGGACTTTGCGGTTCCTGAGCTATGAACTCCCACCTGGCAACTGAGAACATAAATATATATCATCTGGGGGGAAATGGTTGATAGCATAAGTCATAATAATCTATTTAGTATTCATTCAACACATATTTATTGATCACCTACATGTGTCAGGCACTGTTTTAGGCCGGGGAGATACAATAATCAGTAAAAATGAGGAAACACGTGCAATAAACAAAACATAGCGTTTTCCATATGGCAGATGGGGAATAAGTACCATGGAGGAAGGGAGAACGCAGAAGCTGGATGGGAAAGATGATGGGTGTGATATTAAGTAGTTAGGATGAACCTATTGATATGATAATTTTTGAGCCAAATCTCCAAGAAGATGGAGTAAACCATGAGGATATATGGGAAGAGTGTTCTGGGCAGACGAAATGTCAGATACCAAGACCCCACTCTAAAACATTAATGACACATGTTTAAGAAAACCCCAAGTAAAAAAGTTGTTTGGTGGTTTCTGTAGACATAGATTTTGATTCAGGGGGAAAATATGTAGTTAATATATGAGCCTACAATTTAAACATTTGGCTCATAATTACCAGAGAAGAAATCAACCTCTGAATCTTGGACTGTGGTTTAAGTAGGAAATGATCCTTTGAAATCACTTTTTCATTAGGAAAAGCTTTAACTTATCAATTAATAATTTGCTGAGTTTGAGAAGGTTTTTGGATCACATATTGGTCAAACCTGATCCTTTCCTATTGTATTTGAGTTCTCGCTGTGGTGTTGCACGGAGCAAAGATAAATTGTGAGCACATGCTCATCATCATAATGGTCTAATGCACAATAGACATGATTTGGTTCTGCCCAAGACTCCAGGGAATTCACTCCAGAGGGTTTTCAATGAAGAGAAGAAATGTACTGGTGAGGAAGGGATGAACTGTTTTATATAGCTTGGATTTCAGTGTAATTCAATATGGTATAGACATCTTATGCCTCTAGACTAGGAGATAATAGCAGCTGTTGGCTTTATATGTAATCATAATACTGTCTTGACTTCTGCTGCTGCTGCTGATTGGTCTGCTGCTGATGATTGCTTTTGCTCACTCTGAGCAGTGTCTCTAGGCTCCTGGGTTCAACAAAAGTTTATTGAATACATGTTGTCTTAGTCTGTTCTGAGTGCAATAACAAGCTACTATAGACCAGGTGACTAATAAACAACAGAAAGGTATCTCACACAGTTCAGAAGGCTGGGTCATCCAGGGTCAGTGTGCCTATAAATGTGGTGTCTGAGACCCCTTCCTGGTTTGTAGATGGAGGTCTTCTAGCTTTGTCCTCATATGGCTGGAAAGAAGAGGGAGCTCTCTGAGGTCTCATTCATAAGGGCGCTAATCTGATTCATGAGGACGCCTCTCATGACCTTCAGTTCAGTTCAGTCGCTCAGTCGTGTCCGACTCTTTGTGACCCCTTGAATCGCAGCACGCCAGGCCTCCCTGTTCATTACCATCTCTCGGAGTTCACTCAGACTCACATCCATCGAGTCCGTGATGCCATCCAGCCATCTCATCCTCGGTCGTCCCCTTCTCCTCCTGCCCACAATCCCTCCCAGCATCAGAGTCTTTTCCAGTGAGTCAACTCTTTGCATGAGGTGGCCAAAGTACTGGAGCTTCAGCTTTAGCATCATTCCTTCCAAAGAAATCCCAGGGCTGATCTCCTTCAGAATGGATTGGTTGGATCTCCTTGCAGTCCAAGGGATTCTCAAGAGTCTTCTCCAACACCACAGTTCAAAAGCATCAATTCTTTGGCACTCAGCCTTCTTCACAGTCCAACTCTCACATCCATACATGACCACAGGAAAAACCATAGCCTTGACTAGACGGACCTTAGTTGGCAAAGTAATGTCTCTGCTTTTGAATATACTATCTAGGTTGGTCATAACTTTTCTTCCAAGGAGTAAGCGTCTTTTAATTTCATGGCTGCAGTCACCATCTGCAGTGATTTTGGAGCCCCCAAAAATAAAGTCTGCCACTGTTTCCACTGTTTCCCCATCTATTTCCCATGAAGTGATGGGACCAGATGCCATGATCTTTGTTTTCTGAATGTTGAGCTTTAAGCCAACTTTTTTGCTTTCCTCTTTCACTTTCATCAAGAGGCTCTTTAGTTCCTCTTCACTTTCTGCTATAAGGATGGTGTAAGGCCCCTTCTCTTAATACCATAACACTGGGGATTAGGCTCAACAGTTTATTATAAAAGCAGCTTTGCATTAGATGATTTTGCCCACACATTCTAAACATGTTTAAGGTAGGCTAGGCTCAGTTATGATGTTCAGCAGGTGAGGTGTAGTAAATGCATTTCGACTTAATGATAGTCTCAACTTGCAATGGGTTTATTGGGACATAACCCCTTCTAAGTTGAGGGAGATCTGTTTAGGTGATTTTAAAAAGTTTATTGGTAAAAAGCGAAAGGTTATGACTATCAAAGCAAACCAATGAGGCATGGTGGCAGAGAATAACAGATTCTTTAGCTTGAAAGAATCAAGGGGAGCTTCTCTAAGGAGGTAATGCCTGAGCAGAGACTTACGGGCATCAGAAGGAGCTAGTGGGGGGAACAGTTGGGGCAGAGCAGCCCTAATGGAGGGCTGTTGGTGTGGCAGAGGTGTGGTGGTGTGGAGGCTGCAGTGTGTCCAGGACTGTGTGAGGCCAGCATAAGCAGAGTGCAAAGTGAGCTTGCAAAGAATGACATGACTGCCGTTTCACAGAAGCACCAAAAGTAGCAGTGTTCCTTCAGTTGTATGGATCACACAGATACAGAAGTACTTGCAGGAGCTAAGACTAAGATGAACTGCCTCTATCTTATAGATAGAGGCTGCTGCTGCTGCTGCTAAGTCCCTTCAGTCGTGTCCGACTCTGTGCCACCCCACAGATGGCAGCCCATTGGGCTCCGCCATTCCTGGGAGTCTCCAGGCAAGAACGCTGGAGTGGGTTGCCATTTCCTTCTCCAATGCATGAAAGTGAAAAGTCAAAGTGAAGTCGCTCAGTCGTGTCTGACTCAGCAACTCCATGGACTGCAGCCTACCAGGCTCCTCCGTCCATGGGAGTTTCCAGGCAAGAGTACTGGAGTGGGGTGCCATTGCCTTCTCCAATAGATAGAGGGGGTGTCACTTATTCTTTATGTCAGATTAATTGGAATGTCATATACATACAGTACATTTTTTAATGTGCTAAGTCACTTCAGTCGTGTCTAACTCTTTTTGACTCTCTGGACTATAGCCTGCCAGGCTCCTCTGCCCTTGGGATTTCCCAGGCAAGAATAATGGAGTGGGTTTCCATTTCCTTCTCCAGGGGATCTTCCCAACCCAGGGATCGAACCCGGGTCTCCTGCATTGCAGGCAGATTCTTTACTATCTGAGCTGTAAGTTTTGACAGACACGTAAGTTGTGTCACTACCGCCACAGCCAAGATTAAGAATGGTTTTATCACCCGGAAGAACTCTCTCTGTAGTGATTTCCTCCTCTACCCCCAGCTCCTGGCAACCACTGGTCTGTTTTTTGTTCCTGTGTGCTCAGTTGTGTCTGACTCTTTGTGACTCCATGGACTGTAGCTCAGCAGGCTTCTTTGTCCTTGGGATTATCCCAGCAAAAATACTGGAATAGGTTGCCATTTCCTCCTCCAGGGGATCTTCTTGACCCAGAGATCAACCAATGTCTCCTGTATTGCAGGCGAATTCTTTACTGCTAAGCCACCTGGGAAGCCCCTTTGTCCCCACAGTTTTTGCCTGAATGAATTATATATCACATAATGCTTTTTGGGTCTGGCTTCTTCACTTAGCATAACATATTTGAGGTTAATTCATGTTTATATGTGGAGAAGGAAATGGCAACCCACTCCAGTACTCTTGCCTGGAAAATCCCATGGGCGGAGGGGCCTGGTGGGCTGCAGTCCATGGGGTCGTGAAAAGTTGGACACGACTGAGCGACTTCCCTTCCCCCATGTTTATATGTACTAGTAGATTACTCTTTTTATTGCTGAGTAATATTCCTTAGTGTGGATGTATCATGTTTTGTACCATACCACAACTGAAGGTGTAAAAATGAATAAAAAAAAATATCTTTTCAAAATGGAGTCAGGAAGCCCTGAAAGGAAAGCTGTCACACATGTGCCAGTGTGGCAGCTTCCTTTAAATAGCCCAACAGGAAGAAGGAAGATTTTCTTCTTTCTCAGCAACAACTCAGCCAGTGAGCAGCCACCACAACCCCAAATTCTTGTTCTCCTCCAATAAACTTCTGTTCAAACAGCTCCTCCCAACTTCCTTTCTTTTATAAAAGAAATGCTCCTCTCTTTTGTCCTCTGGACTTGTCTATGATTCATCACAGTTTTCATGTCCCAAATTGCAATTCCTCTGCTACTCCCAAACAAACTGGGTTTTGCTGCTGAACCACTTACCACTTACCTTTTTGCTTTAAATGTTCACAAAGGTCATTGGGTGGTTTCCAGGTTTTGACAATAACAAATCCACTGTCAATATTTCTGCCCAGTTTATTTTTTGTATTTCTTTAGGCTAACTACTTAGGAGTAGGATCGCTAGGTCATATGGTAGTATTCTGTTTACCTTTATAAGAGAGTATGGCACTGGTTTTCATGATAGTGTACCATTTTTACATTCTTTCTTTGGACATAGGAAAGTTCTAGTCATCACAGGAACATATCAGTGAGCACAAGTCTTTTTGAGTTTGTTTTGTTTAAAGATAATTGGTTCTTTTTTTAAATCTCACTCAATTTTTAGCTTTCACTTCTAGATTCAATTCTATGTTGTTTGGATGTGGGTAGAGAATGTTGTATATTTTGTGACAGTAGAAGATATAATAACTGGGTCCCAAACTGAGAGGAGCTGACAGAAGTAGAGAAGGCTCAGTCAAGGTGATTGAAAAGGAGAAGGTAGTACTTGCTTTTATTTTTCAGAAAAAAAACTAGATTGTTTTTCTCTCTTCAACTGCTTTAGCAAAAGTTCAAGGCAGTTCCTGATTCCTTGAATAGTCACAGAAACCTGCTTCATGGAGAAAACAAAGAAGAGGCAGAAAGATGATTGACAGTTATGGGAAGGGGTGTATATGAGTAAATACATTAAGTAATACCACACCTTAGGGCAAAATGAAACAAAAAAGCATATTTTCATCATATATCATTCTTTCACTACTCTAATAAAAATATATGAGTGCTATTGTTTATTTCTTCTTCCAGTCTGTTCCTTGGATAGTTTCTTTTCAAGAGAGATACATTTGAATTCATATTTCATCTACTACTCTGTGACAAAGAACCAATATCTGCAGTGTGTCTGGCTAGAGGTGATTTGGAGTCTTGGTGAAAGAACTAACTGAAGACCATAGGTAAATTAAATGTGGTCAGGTAAAACCCCTAGGTCAGAGAAGGGTATACTCTGAGAAATAAATGCCATTTCTCACTCACATTACTTACGACTTATCACTCACTGGTGACAGATGAGATTTGCATCTTTGACCTTACATAGGGTACCTGGTGATTGTGATTATAATAGCTGCTATAGATATAGAATTTTCTTCCGGTAAAACTTGAAGAGTTAAGCTCAAATGACAAAAATACTTCCCAGTAACTCAGAGCTTTTGTGTCCCCTGGGTCTTCCTGAGCCAGCCCTAACTCTCAGGTGCATCTCCAGTGGTGAATCCCCATGCCTGGTGATTAATGCACTGCTCTGGAGATGCAAGCATGTCAGTGTCAGATGGCTCCTGGTTTTTCCTACTGATGGCTTCCTTGGCCCATCACAGCCAGAAGTGAGCCTTTCACCAGCTGATGACTATAATAAAATGTGACTATGGAAGGGAGATTCGCTGTTTCTTCATTTTAGTCCAGAATCTCCCACAAGGCCCAGAGTATTGTAATATTAGACTTTGTCACCTTTCAAATCACTTACACCCCTCAAAAGACCCCACCTCTCCAGTATGGGCAGGGCAGCATGGCGGGTGTGGACCAAATGGACATTAACATGGGTGAGGTTAGTGTGTAGAGGCTTGGTGTTAGTCACTCAAGTGATATTAAACTGGAATTAGGGTTTGGAAAATTGGGAGGAGAGGATAGGAAGGAAAAGATAATATAAAGATGAAGACTCTTTGCCCTTGACTTCAAATAAGCTCTGTTTATAGAAAACATGCTTTAAGTCACTGGTTCAGTCACTCATTCATTCAACAAATATTTATGGAGCACCAACTCAGGGTCAGACTCTAAGTATTAGGGAACAAAACAGATGGAGTTTTCTTGGAAGCTTACACTCTAGTGAGGGGAGACAGATAATAAGTAAGTAAATGAATGACAAGGAAAACATGAATAACAGGATAGAATGATGCAGACTGGAGAAGGAGAAATTTGGCTCAAGGAGTTTATTTCATTACACCGTGTTTGTTCCTGGAGTGTTCTTATTTAATATGAACTAAAATTCACCATAAAGTTCAGTTCAATTCAGGGGTTCAGTTGTGTCCAACTCTTTGTGACCCCATGGACTGCAGCACTCCAGGCCTCCCTGTCTATCATCAACTCCCGAAGCTTACTCAAACTCATGGCCATTGAGTCAGTGATGCCATCCAAGGATCTCATCCTCTGTCATCCCCTTCTCATCCTGCCTTCAATCTTTCCCAGCATCAGGGTCTTTTCAAATGAGTCAGTTCTTCACATCAGGTGGCCAAAATATTGGAGTTTCAACTTCAATATCAGTCCTTTCAATGAATATTCAGGACTGATTTCCTTTAGGATTGACTGATTTGACCTCCTTTGCAGGCCAAGGGACTCTCAAGAGTCTTCTCCAACACCACAGTTCAAATGTATCAATTCTTCGGCAGTCAGATTTCTTTATACTCCAAATCTCACATCCATACATGACTCCTGGAAAAACCATAGCTTTGACTAGACAGACCTTTGTGCAAAGTAATGTCTCTGCTTTTTCATACGCAGTCTAGGTTGGTCATAGCTTTTCTTCCAAGGAGCAAGCGTCTTTTAATTTCATGGTGGCAGTCACCATCTGAAGTGATTTTGGAGTCCAAAAGAATAAAATCTCTCACTGTTTCCATTGTTTCACCATCTATTTGCCATGAAGTGATGGGACCAGATGCCATGATCTTAGTTTTTTGAATGTTGAGTTTTAAACCAACTTTTTCACTCTCCTCTTTCACTTTCATCAAGAGGCTCTTTAGTTCTTCTTCACTTTCTGCCATAAGGGTGGTGTCATCTGCATATCTGAGGTTATTGATATTTATCCCGGCAGTCTTGATTTCAGCTTGTGCTCCATCCAGCCTAGCATTTCACATGATATACTCTGCATATAAATTAAATAAACAGGGTGACAATATGCAGCCTTGATGTTCTCCTTTCCCTATTTGGAACCAGTCTGTTGTTCCATGTCCAGTTCTAACTGTGGCTTCTTGACCTGCATACAGATTTCTCAGGAGGCAGGTCAGGTGGTCTGGTATTCCCACCTCTTGAAGAATTTTTCAGTTTGTTGTGATCTACACAGTCAAAGGCTTTGGCGTAACCAAAAAATAGATGTTTTTCTGGAATTCTCTTGCTTTTTGATGATCCAGCAGATATCGGCAATTTGATCTCTGGTTCCTCTGCCTTTTCTAAATCCAGCTTGAACATCTGGAAGTTCATAGCTTACATACTATTGAAGCCTGGCTTGGAGAATTTTGAGTATTATTTTGCTAGCATGTGAGATGAGTACAGTTGTGTGGAGGTTTGAACATTCTTTGGCATTTCCTATCTTTGGGATTGGAATGAAAACTGACCTTTTCCAGTCCTGTGACCACTACTGAGTTTTCCAAATTTGCTGGCATATTGAGTGCATCACTTTAACAGCATCATCTTTTAGGATTTGAAATAGCTCAAATGGAGTTCCATCACCTCTACTAGCTTTGTTCATAACGATGCCTCCTAAGGCCTACTTGACTTCCATTCCAGGATGTCTGGCTCTAGTGAGTGATCCTTCCCCCCTATAACCTATTTTGTAAATAAATTGATTTGTATCATTTTTTTAAAGATTCTGTATATAAATGTATAACATGATATTTGTCTTTCTCTGTCTTATTTCACTTAGTGTGATCATCTCTAGGTCTGTCAATGTTGCTGCAAATGGTATTATTTCATTCTTTTTAATGGCTGAGTAATAGTCCATTGTATACATGTACCATATCATCTTTATCAGTTCCTCTGTTGATGAACATTTAGGTTGTTTCCATATCTTGACTATTGTAAACAGTGCTGCAGTGAACACTGGGTGTGTGTTTCCTTTTGAACCATGTTTTTCTCCAGATATATGCCCAGGGATGTGATTGCTGGATCATATGGTAGATCTATTTGTAGGTTAAGGAGACTCCATACTGTTCTCCATAGTGGCTGTAGCAATTTTCATTCCCACCAACAGTGTAGAAGGGTTCTCTTTTCTCCACACACTCTCCAGCACTTATTGTTTATGGATTTTTTTGATGATAGCCTTTCTGACTGGTGTGAGGTGATACCTCATTGTAGCTTTTATTTGCATTTCTTTAATAATTAGTGATGTTGAGTATCTTTTCATGTGTCTCTTGGCCATCTGCATGTCTTTGGGAAAATGTTTGTTTAGGTTTTCTGTCCATTTTTTGATTGGTTTTTCAGATGTTGGTGACTCAGACAGTAAAGCGTCTGCCTACAATGCAGGAGACTTGGGTTTGATCCCTGGATTGGAAATAGCCCCTGGAGAAGGAAATGGCAACCCACTCCAGTACTGTTGCCTGGAAAATCCCATGGATGGAGAAGCCTGGTAGGCTACAGTCCATGGGGTCGCAAAGAGTCGGACATGATTGAGTGATTTCACTTCACTTCACTTCAGATGTTGAGCCACATGAGCTGTTTGCAAATTTTGAAGAGAAATCCCTTGTAGTTTGCATTATTTGCAAATATTTTCTCCCATTCTGTGAGTTGTCTTTTCATTTTGCTTGTGGTTTGCTTTGCTGTGCAAAAGCTTTTGAGTTTAGTTAAGTCCCATTCGTTTGTTTTCTTTTCTTTTTTTTTTTAACTTTATTTTACTTTACAGTTGGTTTTGCCATACATCAACATGAATCAGCCATGGGTGTACATAAGTTCCCAGTCCTGAACCCCCCTCCTACCTCCCTCCCCATACCATCTCTCTGGGTCATCCCAGTGCACCAGCCCCAAGCATCCTGTATCCTGCATCGAACCTAGACTGGTGATTCGTTTCTTACATGATATTATACATGTTTCAATGCCATTCTCCCAAATCATCCCACCCTCTCCCTCTCCCACAGAGTCCAAAAGACTGTTCAATACATCTGTGTCTCTTTTGCTGTCTCGCATACAGGGTTATCATTACCATCTTTCTAAATTCCATATATATGTGTTAGTGTGCTGTATTGGTGTTTTTCTTTCTAGCTTACTTCACTCTGTATAATCAGCTCCAGTTTCATCCACCTCATCATTTGTTTTCATATGCATTACTCTGAGTGATGGATTGAAAAGGATATTGCTGTGATTTATGTCAGAGAGTGTTCTGCCTGTGTTTTCCTTCAAGAGTTTCATAGTATCTGGTGTTATATTCAGGTCTTTAATCTATTTTGAGTTTATTTTTGTGTATAGTGTTAAATAGTATTCTAGTTTCTTTCTTCTTCTTTTTTTTTACATGCAGCTGTCTAGTTTTCTAAGAACCACTTATTGAAGAAGATTCTTTTCTCCATTGTGTAGTCTTGCCTCCTTTGTAACTGATTAATTGACCATAGATGTGTGGGTTTATTTCTGGGCTTTCTATCCTGTTCCATTGATCTATATTTCTGCTTTTGCGCCAGTACCATATTGTTTTAATGAGTATAGCTTTGTAGGATAGTCTGAAGTCAGGGAGCCTATTTCTGAGAAGGAGAACTTGAGGGACATCTAAATGTCAATCAAGATGGAACCAATTATGTGAAGTGCTGTTTAAGAGTATTTTGGGATGACAGAAGAGCAAGTATTAAAACCCTGAACTAAAAGAAGCCAGGTGGTATTAAGCAGCAGAAAAAGGGCCACTGGGTTTGGAATCTTCTCCTAAGACTCCAGTTTTGTCTTAGTAATGCGGTGTAATGAAGTCACTCAGTTGTGTCCAACTCTTTGCGACCCCATGGACTGTAGCCCACCAGTCTCCTCCATCCATGGGATTTTCCAGGCAAGAGTACTGTAGTAGGTTGCCATTTCCTTCTCCAGGGATCTTCCTGACCCAGGGATCAAACCCAAGTCTCCTGCATTGTAGGCAGACGCTTTTACCAGCTGAGCCACCAGGGAAGTTTTCCCAGAACCACTTATTGAAGAAGATTCTTTTTTCCATTGTGTATTTTGCCTCCTTTGTAATTGATTAATTGACCATAGATGTGTGGGTTTACTTCTGGGCTTTCTATCCTGTTTTTGTCTTAAATTGTAAAACATGCATAACATGGGGCTTCCCTGGTGGCTCAGATGGTAAAGAATAAGCCTGCAATGCAAGAGACCTGGCTTCAATCCCTGGGACAGGAAGATCTCCTGGAAAAGGGAATGGCTTCAAACTCCAGTATTCTTGTTTGGAGAATTCCATGGAAAGAGGAGCCTGGTGGGCTATAGTCTATGGGGCTGCAAAGAGATGGACACAGCTGAGCGACTAACACTTTCACTTTCTTTCACACATAATATGATTTACCATTTTCACCATTTTTAAGTGTGTAATTCAGTAGCAATCAATATATCCATATTATTGTGTGGCCTTCACAATCCATTCCCAGAACTCTTTGTCATCCCAAACAGAAACTACTCATTAAAAACACTCCCTATTATGCTGTCTCCCCAGCCCCAAGCAACTACCATTCTACTTTCTATCTCTCTGAATTTGCCCTCTCTAGTGCCTCATAAAGTGAAATCTTAAAATACCTGTCTTTTTGTGACTGGTTTATTTCACTTAGAATAACGTTTCAAGGTTCATCAAGTGTCAGAGTTTCCTTTTTATATCTGGATAATATTCAGTGTACATATAGATCACATTTTGTTTGTCTACTCATCTGTGAATGGACACTGGCTTTTTCCACCTTTTGGCTATCATGAATAATGCTACTATTAACATTTATGTTGAGGCTCAATTTGTAGTTGTTGACATTAGTGATCTAATTTAACTCTTGCATTGGATGTATATGTGATTGAAACACATACACACATAAATCCATGAATCTTGTTTCCAAAAACAAATAAACAAAGCGTGGTGGGAAATGGCAAATTGACTTAACTGATGGTGTATGTTTTAATCCCCAAGATTTAGAGTTTATATAGTTATTTTGCTTATTTTTATTCATTAATTGGTTTACTGCCATTCCTAGACATTGTCTTCTACATTTCTAGATATTGATTGGGTATAATTATAAAGAATACCTATTGAGTTTAAGAACTGTATGTGGAAATCATCATAATTATTTTCTTAAAACATTCAATGTAAAACATATAATAAAAAATAAACATTTTTGTTTAAATTGCATAATGACAAAAAGCACCCAGAGATGGTTTGTTGTCTGAATTACCCCAAAGCTCAGCAATTCCTCTCCTCAGAATGTTCCAGAGGAGAGATTACTTCTTACTCTGATGGAACAAAGAAACAGCTCTGTTCATTAGCTGTGCCTGTGTCTGTAAAACTGCCTGAGTGAATATGACACAAGCCATGTTCCCTCAAGGTCACTGTAATGTGTTTTGACAGTGGGATCGAAATTTTCTTAAGCCCCTCTCTACCCTGGACGATAAGTAACAGTGATCTCTTTCACCCTCTCTGTATGTTTTTTCAAGGTGCTTCTCAACAGATACATATAAGTGTACATCTGACATTTATCTAGTGAATGTGGTTCAATAAGAAACCAAGTGATTCACCCCCTACTCCCCTGGAATACGTTTGAAATCTTAGCTACATTCATTAGTTAACCGGATAATTGAATCAAACCTGAAGACATTCATTCAGGGAAGACTCACCTCACTATTTAAAATCCTGGTTTACGTTTTCAAAATTCTTTTAAAATTCATCAACACTAAATCATACAGAAAGATGTAGCCAAATAACTGTCTACAGGATTTTCACTGTAAGTTTCTGTGAGATTTCACAAACAAATCACACAGTTTTCTAGATTCAAATTGACAATAGTCCTGCTATCCTTTTGCTGCCAAGGACAGTGTAAAAATCATTGTCACTTACTGCAATCCTATTATCCACACTTCAAATGAATTCCAGGCATTAACTAGTGTGGCCATTCTCACTGGTAAACAACTTGCTAGTTAAGGGTCAGGGCTTGATGAAAAGGTGTCATTGGATTGGGTTCTTAGCCCTGTGCCCATTAGCAACATAGCCCAGAACTTCTGTTTCTCAAGGGCTAGGGGCTTTCGATGATTTTGCAGAGATTGCAGCCATAGTTTGTTCTATAGGCAGGTGTGATGGGAGATGTAGGGGAGAGATGGTAAACTGGAAGAGCAAACTGAACCAAGTCTGAATTTCTGTTTCTTCCTCCTCCCTACCACCCCAACAGTAAGGACAGAAATGGGTTTTCCCCTTTGTGACTCCCAGCCCATCACCCAGAGTATCACCTCCCCTAGGCATTATTCATTTTCATGGTCTCTCCTGGTTGGAGAGCCAGTGAGCTGCAACACTCCAGATGCCTTCTTTCCTTCTCCTGATTTCCACACTAGCCAACAAATTCCATCAGACCATTAGCCGTGAATTGGCCAGATTATCATCACACCTCCAGTTTACTCCATGTTATCTGAAGAAAACATTTCCTGTGGGTTAGCGAGGTCTGATTTTGGTGATTTGCCTCCATGATCTAGCACATTGCTTATACCATTGGGAAAATTTGCCATAGTTGGGAATTTGTACTGGATCTAAACACAATTCTTGCAATCCTGGCCAGTTTTTAACCTGCTCATGTCTACACTGTGCTTGAATGTAAGAATTTACAACCCAGAAATGTCCTCTGTGATAATTGTAATTTGGGATAAGTGGATCTAATTTATGACACAGAAAGGCAGAATGGAGAGCTATGATTGACCAGATGACGCAAAAGTGAATAGACATCTCTGAGCTAACATGATAAAGAAGATGTTTTCTGATAAGCTTTATGAATACACAGCTCAAACTTCAAAAATCTGATCTTCCCTGCCAATCCCCATCCCATCTCTACTACCCTGTCCCTTACTCCCAAACTTAAAACCTTACCATACTTCATTCATAAATTGAAGACAAAAGTCCTTAGAGGACACAAAACACAACAGGCTTCCCCTTGATCTAGACTCTGATTACCTTTCTACTTCTGTCTTTAGATACCTCCCTCCCCCCAGTCCATGCTCTGGTCAAACTGGAGTATCACAGGCCTGCAAATTCACTGTACTGTCTCTACCCCAGGCCAGGCCTTTGCACATGTTGGCCCCTCTGCCACAGTGACCTTTCCTTCCTGCTTTACCTGGAACAGAAAACATTTGATGCATTTTGACTCACAGCCTCTAAACCTTTTTCCCATGTAAGGACAAACCTCACGTTATGAGTCTTGTCAGGAAACAAGAAGTGTCTTCCTTGACAGAAGTGGAAAAGATCCAATACTCCATTTGCCAGCTACCCTGGTACCTAAGGGGTGGATAGGTAGCCAGCCTTGGTCTATCAGCTGCACTGATCTGAACGTGGACTCTGGAAGGAAAGCCACCAAGAAGCAAAATAGGGAAGACACCCTACTTGGCCATGGCAGGGGTGGCACGCAGTTTCCTGGGACCATCTGTGAAGCCACACCACCACCAACATCCACATCACATTGGTACCCCTTTGCCAAATTGTTCCATAGCTTTCCCTGAAACTGTGTGGCTAATCGATATCATTTCCAAAGATTCTGGGCAGAGCTATTTTCTGTTACTCACAGTTAAGACACTGACTGTTATACCTGACTAGCTTCTATCTATCCTTCCAGACCCCCCTCAGTTACAACTTTCTCCAGAAGCAGTACCCATCCCCGTTCCATCCTGTGCCAGTCTCCTGGGTGTGTTGGCCACCCCACCCAGCATAGCGACACTGGGTCACAGCCTGCACTCACTCATCGGTCCCCTCTCCTAGACTGTAAGTTCCCTGAGGACAGAGGCTAGGCTTTGCTTCTCTCTGTTCCCAGAACCCCGTATAATGTCTAACATGCCAAAGAGTAATAGTAGCAGTAGTACTAATACCGGTAGGGATAGTAATAGGTGAAGGTGAAGTCGCTCAGTCGTGTCCGACTCTTTGTGACCCCATGGACTGTAACCTAGTAGGCTTCTCCGTCCACGGGATTCTCCAGGCAAGAATACTGGAGTGGATTGCCATTTCTTTCTCCAGGGGATCTTCCCGACCCAGGGATCGAACCCGGGTCTCCTGCACTGGAGGCAGACGCTTTAACCTCTGAGCCACCAGGGAAGCCCTCAGGGATAGTAATAATAACGCTTATAACTAACAGTTAGTTATGACCACCTACTACATGCCAAGTGGCTACATTATCTTCTCCGGTACAAAAGAGATCTTTATTTAATGAACAGATGAATGTATACCAAGAGTTGTTCTCAATATATTTTTGAATAATGTGTCTCAGGCAACCCAGCAGAAACCTTAGCAGCATCTTACTTCATCAATAATTTCCTTTCTTGAGATGCAGACATAGAGACTTGTGGACCCATCAGAAGAAAGAGAGGTTGGGATGAATTGAGATAGTAGCATTAAACATATACATTACCATATGTAAAGTAGATCAATAGTGGGAAGTTGCTGTGGAACACAGAGAGCTCAACCCAGTGCTCCATGACAACCTAGAGGGGTGGGATGGCGTAGGGGGTGGAAGGCAGGTTCAAGAGGGAGGGCACATATGTATACTTATTGCTGATTCACATTGTTGCAGGGCAGAAACCAACACAACATTGTAAAGCAATTATCCTCCAATTTTAAAAAAGCAACATCATACACATTGCTATATTTAAAACGGATAGCCAACAGGGACATACTGTATAGCACATGGAACTCTGCTCAGTGTTATGTGACAGCCTGGATGAGAGGGGGGTTTAGGGAAGGATTAATACATGTATGTAAATGGCTGAGTCCCTTCACTGTTCACCTGAAACTATCATGACATTGTTCATTTAATCAGCTATACCCCAATACAAAATAAAAAGTTAAAAAAATAAATGCAAAAATTAATACAATAAATTCTTTTTGAAGTGACATATAATAAAAAGTAATAATACTTCTCTCTTTCCTTCCTTTCTCTGGAGTTATCTTTTGTAGTTCACTCTTGTCCTCAGCTAGATATTACTTTATACAAAGAAGGATGATTAGCAATGGTATGATGTTCGTTACAAGTGTGTTTGCTGTTTAAAAAAAGCTGCTTGAGGTGTGAATAGGCTTCAGAAGGATGAAGCCTTCCCTGTGGACATGGCTGACAATGTTTGTTTTTAATGGCATGGACACAGGAGCCGGAGATAGAGTATACTTGTGTAACTGTATAAAAAGGGCAGGAGAAGCTGCCACCGTGCTCCCCTGCCTGTATCTTCTCTGAAAAGCCCTCTTCTGGGGTTTCCTAAGCCCCACAGATTTTGTCGAGTCTTGGTCAAGGCATTTTCCCTGGAACAGATTTATGCTGAAAAGGAGGAGAGAGCTGTAGAGACAATCCTGTTTAATTTTCTACTCCCATCCTCCACCTTCCTGCCCCTTGACTGAGTAACACCACTGACACAGCATTTTGTTTTGTTTTTTTTCTTTTTAAATAAGAAAAATTTTTATTGAGGTATAGTTGTGTACAATATTATATATATTTCAGGTATATAACATAGTGATTCACAATTTTTAAAGGTTATTTTCTATTCAAAGTTATTATAAAATATTGGCTATATTCCCTGTGTCATACAATATATCCTTGTAGTTTATTTATTGTATACATAGTAGTTTGCACCTCTTAGTCCCCTCCCCATGTCTTGCCCCACCCCCTTCCCTCCCCACTGGTAACATTTGTTCTTTGTATCTGTGAATCTGTTTCTTTTATGTTATATTCACTGGTTTGTTTGGGGGCTTACCTGGTGGCATTAGTGATAAAGAACCTGCCTCCCAGTGTAGGAGACATAAGAGACGTGGGTTCAGCCCCTGTGTCAGGAAGATCCCCTGGAGGAAGGCATGGCAATCCACTCCAGTTTTCTTGCCTGGAAAATCCCATGGACACAGGAGTCTGGCCAGCTACAGTCCATAGGGTCACAAAAAGTTGGACACAACTAAAGCAACTCAGCATGCACAGTTTGTTTTAGATTCCACATATAAATGATATCATACAGTATTTGCCTTTCTCTGGATTATTTCACTAAACATATTATCCTTCAAGTCCATCCATGTTGTTGCAAATGGCAAATTTTCATTCTTTTTTATGGCTGCTGCTGCTACTGCTAAGTCGCTTCAGTCGTGTTCAACTCTGTGCGACCCCAGAGACGGCAGCCCACCAGGCTCCCCTGTCCCTGTGATTCTCCAGGCAAGAACACTGGAGTGGGTTGCCATTTCCTTCTCCAATGCATGAAAGTGAAAAGTTAAAGTGAAGTCTCTCAGTTGTGTCTGACTCTCAGCGACCCCATGGACTGCAGCCTACCAGGCTCCTCCATCCAAGGGATTTTCCAGGCAAGAGTCCTGGAGTGGGGTGCCATTGCCTTCTCCAGTAGTATTTATTCATTCATTGTCTTTATCCACGTTGATGGACACTTAGGTTGCTTCCTTCCATATCTTGGCAGTTGTGAATAATACTGCCATGAACATTGGGGTAGGTCTGTCTTTTCCAATTAGTGCTTTTCATCTTTTTCAGTTACATACCCAGGAATGGGAATGCTGGGTCCTATGGCATTGGCTGACTTCCCAGGTGGCTCAGTGGTAAAGAATCCATCCGCCAAGCAGGAGACGTGGATTCTATCCCTGGGTTGGGAAGATCTCCTGGAGAAGGAAATGGCACCCCACTCCAGTACTCTTGCCTGGGAAATGCCGTGGACAGAGGAGCCTGGTGGGCTACAATCCACGGGGTCACTAAGAGTCAGGCATGACTTAGTAAAACAACGACAACAATGGTGTTGACTAGTTCTGTTTTTATTTATTTATTTTTTAAGAAACCTCCATACTGTTTCGCACAGTGGCTGAACCAATTTACATTCCACCCAACAGTGCCCAAGGGTTCACTTTTCTCCACATTGTCACCAACATTTGTTATTTGTAGTCTTTTACGGAGGAGCCTGGTGGGCTGCAGTCCATGGGGTCGCTAAGAGTCGGACACGACTGAGCGACTTCACTTTGACTTTTCACTTTCCTGCATTGGAGAAGGAGATGGCAACCCACTCCAGTGTTCTTGCCTGGAGAATCCCAGGGACGGGGGAGCCTGGTGGGCTGCCGTCTATGGGGTCGCACAGAGTCGGACACGACTGAAGCGACTTAGCAGCAGCAGCAGCAGTCTTTTTGATGATAGCGATTCTGACAGGTATGAGCTGATATCTTACTGTGGCTATAATTTGCATATCTCTGATGATTAACTAACACACTGTCTCTGAAAGGCTGCAGTCCCTGTTCTGAATCTCCTCCCTGGCAAACACTTGGAGTATATTATACCCTAACTGAAAGTCTGAGGGTGAATCAGATATAAACTCAGTTTAAAAATAAGACTTCCCTGGTGGCTCAGATGGTAAAGCATCTCTCTACAATGAGGGAGACCTGGGTTCGATCCCTGGGTCAGGAAGATTCCCTGGAAAAGGAAATGGCAACCCATTCCAGGACTCTTTCCTAGAAAATCCTGTGGATGAAGGAGACCGGTGCCCATGGGGTCGCAAAGAGTAGGCCCCCACTGAGCAACTTCACTTTCTTTCTTTTCACTTTAAAAACAAAACCAAATAAGTAAACAGGAAGCACGGCAAGAATGGGATAGGATGACAACAGAGGGTCACCCAGTTCTTCAGGTCTGCAGGGTGCCCCCCAGGAGTTTAGTAACATGCAGGTGGAGGAGGCTGGTTACTTGTTTCAAAACAAACAAATTTCTCAAATCCTTTGAACAGTGAAAGGAACAGAACACTCCATTAAGATACATTTCTTCATTCCCTCTGAAGTTGAGATCTTTGTTTTTAAGGGAGGCAGGTCTTGGCTGGAAAAGTGGCATCAGCTGTAGATCAAAATGATAAAGCCAAATGATGATCTCAAACCACAACACTGAGTGCCTTTGAGGACCTGCATGTCCTGATGGAATGCAGGATGTAAAGAAATAAAAACTGAAAGGCGTAGGAGAACATGATTATTTTTTTTTTTCAGTTTACTATAGTTAGAGGCTCACTATATTTCTGACTCAACTTTATAATGGTTCTCATCTCTAAGCCTAAAGGTTGAGAAGTGTGACTGTGATAGGACTTTGACCAGATACAGCCTCAGCAATGAATCTCTTCCTACTGTTTTTACTTTGGATCCAACCCCCACATATATAGCTCTTCAAATTTGGGGTTCATGTGAATGTATTTAGATTATGGCCCTTGTGAGTTCTTTGCCTGTTGTTATGACAACAGAGTAGATAAAGGTGAGCTTCTGGCTTAATTTCATCAGTGCCCACAGTGAACCAAAAGAATTTCCCCTATTTAGTATATATTGACCTTAATCATCAAGACTAGTTTACCTGCATTGTACAGATTGGGTTTCCCAGGTGGTGCCAATGGTAAAGAATCTGCCTGCCAATGCAGGAGATGCAAGAGATGAAGTTCAATCCCCTGGAAGAAAATGGCATCAACTCTAGTATTCTTGCCTGAAGAATTCCATGGACAAGAGGAGCCTGGTGGGCTGCAGTTCATGGGGTTGCAAAGAGTCGGACATGACTGAGCAACTGAGCTCGCACACATGCAGGTTAGTCACTAGCCTATTTTGTGTTACCTTGAATGTTTTAAACTTTTGTATATTTCTCCAAATTTGCATCTATGAGATCTTTAAGGTCAAAACTTTTAAAAGATATATTAAAATGTGATGGGTTGGGAGATTTTTGTTCTTTTTTCCGACCATGCCACAAAAGTGGAAAATTTCAAGACTTCTCACCATCTGCGCTGCTGCAGTCCTGGTTCAAGCCACTGCCAACTGTCTCTGAAACTCTGAGAAAGTTTCCAGACCCATCTCCCTTTCTCTACTGTTAACCCATACCCACCTAGCACAGTCCATCCACCACACAGCAACAAGAGCTATCCTTATAAAGTGTAAATCATGGCACATCACTCTGATTCAAATCTCTCCCAAGGTTTCCCTTTGCAACTAGGAGAAGACTGATATTCTCACATTAGGCTACTAAACCTTCCTGACTGGCTCTCCGAATTAACCCACAATTTGCTCCTGGTCCTCAGCATACCAGTCCCTTTAACTTTCTTCCTGTCTCTTGAACACATCAAGTTTGGTTCCTTTCTGGACCTTTGCACTTACTGTTCTTCCTGTTATTTGCTCTTTTTCCAGATCTTTGCATGGATGCCCACATCTTTTTATGTGGATCCCAATTCCCATCCCTTAGAGAGACCTTAAAAGCTCACCCTAGATAAATCAGCACCCCTATGCTCACTTCTGCCACTCTATCCTTATCCTATTTTAGCACCTGCAAATCTTTGAAATTAAATTCTTTTAAAAGTCCTGTTTATGTGTTTATTAAGACTTCCCTGGTGGCTCAGATGGTAAAGCTTCTGTCTACAATGTGGGAGACCTGGATTCGATCCCTGGGTCGGGAAGATTCCCTGGAGAAGGAAATGTCAACCCACTCCAGTACTCTTGCCTAGAAATCCCATGGACGAAGGAGTCTGGTGCCCATGGGGTCGCAAAGAGTCGGACCCAACGGAGCGACTTCACTTTATGTGTTTATTGCCTGTCTGCCTCCCTACCCAGAATTAGGATATCAGCTCATTAAAGGCAGGAACTTAAGATTCTTTCGGTCACTGCTCTACTCCCAGGACCTGGAATAGTGCCTAGGCTAACTACTCCTTATTGTCTGACAACTTAACAAGTTTAACATTCAGTAAAACTTACCTGATAAGTGAACTAATGATCATGAAACACTATGGATAACTCTCAAATGCATTTTGCAGACTCAAAAGGCCACATATTGTAAAATTCCACTTCCATGGCATTCTGGAAAATGGAAAACTATAGAGAATTTTTAAAAGATCAGTGGTTACCAGGGGTTGGGGTAGTAGGAATTGACTATAAAAGGGTATAAGGGAATTCTATATCTTGATTTTGATGGAATTACACAACTGCATATGTTATTAAAATCACAGACCTGTTTATTAAACAGGATAAATTTCGTTGCATGTCAATTATACCTCAATAAATCTGATTTTAACTGCCTGATAAAGTTCTTCACTCACCCTGGAATAGGCACCTTTTTATTATTTTTATTGAGGTATAATTGAGATTAATTTCAAGTATACAGTGTAATGATTTGATATCTGTACATGTTGCAAAATGATCACAGCAGTAAGTCAACACCTGTCACCACACATGGTTACAAAGTTTTTTTCCCTTGTGATGAGGCTTTTAAAGATCTACTTTAAAAGGTATTAGCAACCTTCAAATATGCAATACAGTATTATTAATTGTGGTCACCATGCTGTACATTACATTCCCCTGACCTATTTATTTTATAGCTGGAATTTTGTACATTTTGACCACCTTCACTCATTTTTCCCATCTCCCACTATACCTCTAGCAACCACCACTGATTCTTTGTATCTTTGAGCTTGATCTTTTTTTTAATTTCTCATTTATCATATATGAAGTAAAGTAGTCTCTCAGTCGTGTCCGACTCTTTGCAACCCCATGGACTGTAGCCTACCAGGCTGCTCTGTCCATGGGATTCTCCAGGCAAGAATATTGGAGTGGGTTGCCATTTCCTTCTCCAGGGGATCTTCCCAACCCAGGGATCGAACCTGGGTCTCCCACATTGCAGGCAGACGCGTTACCCTCTGAGCCACCAGGGAAGCCCATTTCTCATATAAGTGAGATCATATAGTATTTGTTCTTCCCTGTCCAACTGATTTCATTTACCATAATGCCCTCAAGGTCCATCTATATTGTTGCAAATGGCAAGGTTTCACTCTTGTTTTATGGTTGAATAATATATGGAATATACCACATTTATCTATCGATGGACATTTAGGCTGTTTCCATATCTCAGCAATCATAAATAATGCTGCAGTGAACATGGGGGTGTGTATACATTTTTGAGTTCTTCTTTGGGTGAATACCCAAAAGTGGAATTGTTGAATCATATGGCTGAGCTGTTTTTAGTTTTCTGAGGAACTCCATACTGCTCAATGTTTTCCATGGTGGCTTCACTAGTTTACTTGGAAAAAACACATAATGGTTTGTAAAAAAAAAAAAAAAACCTCATATTGAACCTATAGTGAACAATCACCATGTATTCTGCTTGGAGAAACATTGGGAGCAGCAAGGTGTCATTATACAATCTAAAAGTATTAGATGGACATTAGATGTCCATTAGATGGGCATTTGAGGGACCAGTGGAGAAGGCAATGGCACCCCACTCCAGTACCCTTGCCTGGAAAATCCCATGAATGGAGGAGCCTGGAAGGCTGCAGTCCATGGAGTCGCTGAGGGTCAGACACGACTAAGTGACTTCACTTTCACTTTTCACTTTCATGCATTGGAGAAGGAAATGGCAACCCACTCCAGTGTTCTTGCCTGGAGAATCCCAGGGATGGGGGAGCCTGGTGGGCTGCCGTCTATGGGGTCGCACAGAGTTGGACACGACTGAAGAGACTTAGCAGCAGCAGCAGAGGGACCAGGGTTTGACAATTTTGGCTTTGACAATTACTGTGGATTTCAGTTAGGATTTCTTAGGGTCAAGCAACCAAAACCAACTCTGACCAGCCTGTCTTCTCCCTGGGTACACCAATAACCAGAAAGAGGAATGACACAGCTTTTCAACTTTTGTTGGGAAGTGGGTACCTGAAATTATGCCCCAGCAAGAAGACTACATGTAATGGGAGGGATGTGATTTCCCTAGAGAAAACTGAAGCGCTGTTAGGACTCTAGGCAGCCCAAACCAGCAAGTGTCTAATATATTGTGTGATTTCACTTAACCTCTCTGAACTTGTCTTCTCATATTTAAAAACCAGCTCTTAAAGTTATAAGAATTGAACATGTTAATTAGTCTATTGAATATTTAGATTTCCTAGAACATAAATTCTGTTTCATAAATGTTTCCCTTTTCCTCTGACTTTTGGCCTATCTGAAACGTATACCTCTAGCATTTGTTTACTCAGTTAAAGGCTTAATAATTTTCCTAATTCCCCAAGCTAGAACCACAGAGCGAGTTTCAGTCTATTTTTTCTGTTGTTTTCACCTGCTAAGTACTGGGTATCCCTTTCCGCTTGACATCAGCTTTGTAACTGGTCCACCCATCTCCCTTTTGCTCTGTCTCTCTCCCTGAGGCACTGTAGCGTACTGGCAGTGTGTGGACTCTGGAGCCAAACAGTCTGAGTGTAAATCTTGATTTTGTTCCTTAATAGCCATACAATCTCAATCAAGTTACATAACCTCTGTGTGCCTGTTTCCTCATGTGTAAATGGGGATAACAGTTCTTTCCTCAAAGAGTTGTTATGAAGATTAAACGTATTACTCCATGTAAGCACTTAGAAAAGTATGTGGGTCGTGCTGAGTGCTACACAATATATGGTTATTCAGTAAATCTACCTCCTGTAGCTTCCAGAATTATCTTTCTAAAATTTAAACATCCACTTTCAACTTGGGGGAACCTCAGTCATTCCCTTCAGACCTGCTTCTCTGATTGCCCAGCCAAGGCTGAAACTGGGGCCCCTCTGTGCACCTTGCACTAAACTCTTTTATTGCACTTGGCTGATGGTTTTGTAACTATTTGTTTATACTCTTTCTCTACACTATGCTGTGAATTCTTGGAAATATAGACACTTACCTGATTTATCTATAAATGGCCAGTACCTATCTGTCCAAAGGAGGTACTTAATAAGTGTTTGCTGTTGAACAAAATGAGCAAAAAAAAGTTACTGTTTCATCCACTGAACAAAATATAGGCTACTGTCTTCAAGTATACTTTTACTTAAAATCAAGGCTGGTATTTCAATGGCTATTCCTTTTATTAAATCACCATAAAACTTCAAGGCTATATTGTTCAATGTTACCATTGTAGTGACATTTGTATAAAAATCTAATGGTTAACAAAATGACAATAAGTACATACTTATTAATAATCACTTTAAATGTAAATGAATTAGATGCTCCAATCAAAAGACATAGAATGGCTGAGTGGATATAAGAACAATATATATATACACACACTGCCTACAAGAGACTCATTTCAGATCTAAAGACACACATAGACTGAAAGTGAGGGATGAAAAAAGGTTTTCCATGCATATGAAAATTAATAGAAAGCTGGGGTAGCATTATTTATATCAGACAAAATAGACTTTATTTTTTCTTAATATATTTTAATTGAAATATAGTTGATTTACAATGTTACAATGTGTTTCTTTTTCTGTATAGCAAAATGATTCATTTATATGTATAGATCCATTATGGTTTAATCATAGGATATTGAATATAGTTCTCTGTGCTATACAGTAGGACTTTGTTGTTTATGCATTCTCTATTTAAAAGCTTACATCTGCTAACAACAGCCTCCCTTTCCATCCCTTCTCCAACCCCCGCCCCCTTGGCAACCACCAGTCTGTGCTTTATGCCCATGATTCTGTTTGGTTCATAGATAAGGCCATTTGTGTCATATTTTAGATTCAATATATAAGTGATATCCTATAGTATCTGTCTTTTTCTTTCTGACATTTCACTTAGTATGATAATCTCTAGTTAAATCCGTGTTGCTGCAAATGCCGTTATTTCATTCTTTTCTGTGGCTGAGTAGTATTCCATTGTATATATGCACCACATCTTCATTCATTCATCTGTTGATGGACATTCAGGCTGATTCCATGTTTTGGTTACTGTGAATAGTGCTGCTATGAACATAGGGTTGCCTAGATCTTTTTGAATTATAGTTATGTCTGAATATACACCCAGGTGTGGTATCGCTGGTGTGTATTGTATTGCATTAGTGCTCAGTGGCGGAGAAGGCAATGGCACCCCACTCCAGTACTCTTGCCTGGAAAATCCCATGGATGGAGGAGCCTGGTGGGCTGCAGTCCATGGGATCGCTGAGGGTCAGACACGACTGAGCGACTTCACTTTCACGCATTGGAGAAGGAAATGGCAACCCACTCCAGTGTTCTTGCCTGGAGAATCCCAGGGACGGGGGAGCCTGGTGGGCTGCCATCTATGGGGTCACACAGAGTCAGACATGACTGAAGTGACTTAGCAGCAGCAGTGCTCAGTGGTGTCTGACTCTTTGCAACCCCATGGACCGCAGTCTGCCAGGCTCCTCTGTCCATGGAATTCTCCAGGTGAGAATACTGGAGTGGGGTGCTATTTTCTCCTCCTGGGGATCTTTCTGACCCAGGGATCAAACCTGCGTCTCCTGCATTGGCAGGCGAATGCCTTACCACTGGGCCACTTGGGAAGCATGTAGGATTGCTGGATCATATGATAATTCTATTTTTAGTTTTCTGAGGAACTGCCATACTGTTTTCCACAGTAGCTACACTAGCTTACATTCCCATCAACAATGTAGGAAGATTCCATTCTCCACACCTCTCCAGCATTTGTAGGAAGAAAGAAATGATAAAGATTAGAGCAGAAATAAATTATCATACAGACTAAAAAATAGAAAAGATCAGTGAAACTGAGTCGGTTCTTTGAAAGAATAAGCAAACATTATAAAGCTTTAGCCAGACTCAAGAAAAAAAGAGAGAGGGCCAAAATCAATAAAATCAGAAACGAAAAAGGAGAAATTACAACTGAAACCACAAAAATATAAAGGATCATAAGAGATTATTATGAACAACTAAATTCCAATAAAAATAAATGCCAGTGGACAACCCAGAAGAAATGGAGAAATTCCTAGAAGCGTACCATCTCCCAAGACTAAACTAAGAAGAAATAGAAAATATAAACCAACCAATAACCAGTAATGAAACTAAACCAGTTAAAAAAAACTCCCAACAAACAAAAGTCCAGGACAAGACGGCTTCACAGCTGAATTCTACCAAAACATTTAGATAAGAGTTAACACTATCTTTCTTAAACTAGTCCAAAAAATTGCAGAGGAAGGAACACTCTTGAACTCATTCTATGAGTTTTATGGTTTCCAGTCTTACGTTTAGGTCTTCTAGAAGAAAACCTATTGATGGGAGAAGATATTTGCAAACGATGTTACTGATAAGGGGTTAATGTCCAATATATATAAACAGCTTGTACAACTCAGTATTTTTTTTAAACTAGATTAAAAAATGAGCAGAAGCCTTGAATAGACATTTTTGTAAAAAAAGACATAAGGGATAGCTAACAGGTACATGAAAATTCTACAGCCATAAAAAAGAAAATTTGCCATTTGTAGCAACATAAATGGACTCAGAGTATTATGCTAAGTGAAATAAGTCAGAGAAAGATAAATGCTGTATGATATCACTTACATGTGAAATTAAAAAAAAATAGCAAACTAGTGAATATAACAAAAAAGAAGCCGATTCACAAATATAGAGAACAAATTAGTGGTTACCAGTGGGGAGAGGGAAGTGAGGAGGGGCAGGATAGGGGTAGGGGATTGACAGGAGCAACTGTTAAATATAAAACAAGCTACAAGGATAAGTTATACAATAAGGGGATATAGTTAATGTTTTATTATAACTTTAAGTGGAATATAATCTATAAAAAAATTTCTAAAAATTTTGGATCACTGTTGTATACCTGAAACTAATATAATATTGTACATCAACTCTCCGTCAGTAAAATTTTTTAATTAAAAAAAAATAATGGTGTGCAAGCCTGACACTCTCTGTTTGCTCCAGGCAAGGATGGAACATATAGACTCTAGATAAGGAAGTGATTTGCATAGACCTTGAACTCTAAGATTTCCGTGAAACTTGTTCTCAGGCACTGGATGGAGCAGAGAGTACCAGGCTGTATTCTCTAGCAAGTCCTGAAATGTAGAAATTCTGTTACTGATTTTAAATAGATCCATCCAGCTTCAATTCCAGTGGGTAAAGTCTATATCTTCTTGTGACAAATAAAAAGACCTGAGTTCTTGCCTGGATCTGGAGCCTTCTCACATCATATGGGGCACAATGAGAGGATATAGGCAAGGCTAGTGTTCTGTTTTGGAGAAGGCGATGGCACCCCACTCCAGTACTCTTGCCTGGAATCTCCCATGGATGGAGGAGCCTGGTAGGCCGCAGTCCATGGGGTCGCTAGGAGTCAGACATGACTGAGCGACTTCACTTTCACTTTTCACTTTCATGCATTGGAGAAGGAAATGGCAACCCACTCCAGTGTTCTTGCCTGGAGAATCCCAGGGACAGGGATGGGGCAGTCTATGGGGTCACAGAGAGTTGGACATGACTGAAGTGACTTAGCAGAAGCAGCAGCAGTGTTCTGTTAAGAGGCTGTCTGGAATCTGTTCAAATGCTTGAGCAAGTTCTCAGCTGGAAGCTCAGAGTCTGGCCTCATTGAAAGTGGGAGAGATGGTGCTGGCCAAGCCCACTGAGGGACATTAAAGGACCTTAATAAGGCTGGGGCTGCTCTTTGCTTTAGGGGAAAGCTGCATCCCAATAGATCCAGGAGAAGACAGCTGCTAAACACAGCCCCAACACTTATTAATATTGTATCACCTACAGAGATTTAAAAAATATCTATGTCCAGGCACCAGCTCAGACTGATTAACCCATAAAACTCTGGGGGTTGGGCCCAAGCACCATTTTTTTTTTTTTTTTTTTAAGTTCTCTAGATGGTTGCATTGTGCACACAGGATTGAAAATCCCTGGTGAGGAAAGAAAGAGACCCCTTTCCTACTTGTTGCAACAGAGGGCCATCTAGTCAGCTCATCAAAAAGCTATCAAGTTACTCAGATCAACACGGGAGAGGGGAATCCTGGGAACTCCCTCCTCTATTTTATATCATTAGGATTGGAATTCTGTCAGGTGTCTCTTTTAACTGTTCTGGTCCCATCAGGGCTATGGAAAGGCTCATAAGAACCAATTTCCTGGGATCAACATCAGGATTATGCCCATAGCCCTATTCCTGCCTGAAATAAAATGTTGATAATAGATGGATAAACAAGAGAGGAGGAAAAAGTCTTACATTGTTCATATGTTTTCTCCCATGAAGCAGAAAATGGCATCCAGCAACAATAGAAAAATTCTTATTCAGGCTTTTCAAGAAACCTAAAATTTAACAGCATTTTAAAGAGATGATAAACATCCCCATAATTATGTTATAATTTGAAGTTGATGTAGAGAGTTGTTCTTTTAGAAAATGATTTGGTGAAGAGAGAAGTTGGATTTGGGGGAAAGATCACAGCATTTGATGTTCAAAGACCTCATTCAAGTCCTGAATCCACAGCTTCTTATTTACCTTGAATGTGTTGTTTTTGTTTTTTTTTTTTTCATTGATAAAAGTGATTGGTATCACTACTGCCAATGCATTCTTCAGTGGGTTGTTATGAAATAGTATATGTGAAAGTGTTTTGGAAACTGCAAAGTACCACCCTAATATTATCAGTATTTTAATTAATCATGAAGGAATCAGACCTGATGTTAATTGTTATTCTAGTTAATTACTCTAAGCTTGATAAGAATTGGAGTCTACAATTCATGAGAGAGTATTTGTCAATTTTAAAAATTAAGTAATTGTAAAATAAAATAAAGTAAAAAATAAAAAATAAATAAATAAATAAATTAAGTAGTATTTTTTTTTATTGAAAAAAGGTAATACATGGCCTATGGCTTAAAAAACCTTAAATAATATGACTCCTGTCTTCTTCCTTAGAGGCGAGCTTTAACAGCATCTTGAGGATCTTGAAACTTTTTATGCACAGAGACATATATTTTAAATTATACAAACTCTGTAGCTATAAGACGTAGGAACAAACATCATTCTTCATCTTGCTATTTTCACTTACAAGCATGTCTTGGTAGCCTTCAAACCAGCAGAGTTCATCAACAGAGATTTCCCACATGGGCTTGGCGCTGGGAAGTATAAAGGAACCAGCCTCCACCGTGGGTGTCCAGAGGGTTGCTAATAGAGGCAACAGTGCAGAGAATATCCTTAAACATACATCTTTGTACACTTGTGCAAACGTATTGAACTGGACTCTTAAACAGTCAAAAGATACCCAGGAACCTTTTCCAACTTAAAGAGATTAACAGCATGGAGGTAGGGAGGATCAGGTGAGGGGGACGCAGGAGGTTGTAACTTCTTCCTGACTAGGCAGAGTTCTCCTGGTCTACACCAACATCACAGGGCCACAGAGTAGAAAGAAATAATTGTCACAGTTACCAAAATAAACGTGTACTTCTACAAATCTCCTGTTGGATAGAGTGCTGTAAGCATCTGTATTCTAGAATCAGCATTGGTTTTCTCTCTACAGGATAATCCACACACAGATCTGTTGTTTAAAATTATTCTAAAAGAAAGAAACATTTCTGTAGCCTTCCCTGCTGCTGCTGCTGCTAAGTCGCTTCAGTTGTGTCTGACTCTGTGCAACCCCAGAGATGGCAGCCCACCAGGCTCCCCCATCCCTGGGATTCTCCAGGCAAGAATACTGAAGTGGGTTGCCATTTCCTTCTCTAGATTCTGTAATTCTTCTGGGTTTGTCTGACTCTGTACATAATAGTGCATAGAAAAGGCAAAACCAGTACTAGGGTAGTCTTCCCAGTAGTAAGTGGTGGCCTGTGCCGTCCACTTTCCACTCTCCCTTCCACCTTTTTTTAAAAAATTATTTGTCTATTTATTCAGTGGTTTCAGTGGGACCGGCAACTTTAATGTGCTGAAGATGCATTGATGGAGTAAGGCATGTACGGTGGAAAGATAATATATTGGTAAACAGATAAATAACTAGGATAATTTTAGGATCTGTGATGAACAGGGACTGGTAGGGGAGTAGTCATGTACAGACTAGGAGATTAAAAGAAAAATAACTCCTAGCCCCTGCCTTTAATTAAAGGAGATTGTAAGGGAGCAGGATTAATCCTTAGAAATGAGAAGTGGGATTCTTAGCAGTAAGGAGACTTCCCTTCCATTCTCTCTCAAGAAGCTTCAGCAGGAGATGCTTTGCCAAAAGAGAGGATGAACTAAGAAAGGAGAAGACATAGGATCCTAGAAATAAGAGATCCAAGCTAGAAAAAAAGCAAAGGGAAATCTTGGGCAGCAAGACGAGAGGGTGCAGAGAGGAGCAGGAGGATGGAGGGTGCAAGGGAAAATGCAGAACTAATGGTCATCTGATGGATTTGAGCACTTGGTAAAGAGAAGAGTATTTAGAGGTGCTTTAAAATTCTGAGAGAGAGAGTTTTGGAAGAACTTAATGATAGCTGCACAGAGAGCTATGTAAAGAAAAATTATTAGCTTCAGAAAAAAGAAAAAGACAAGAAAGGCAATGTAACCATAGGCTAATATTAACTCAACAATGCATAATATTTGCATACTTATAGTAAAGGATACATGTAACAGGTGATTGTACCAAAAATAGCAAGATAATTATTTTGCCTTCTGCCTTTTTAAATCGTTCTCCATTGTCTCCAATGAAGATTCTTCCCACTGTTTCCTAACTGAGCTCCTGTTTTTCATTTTAACTCAACAAATATCTATTGAGTATTCATTCACCATACTAGGTGCTGGGGATAACGGGATAGAGTTGCCACAGTGATCTCAGAGAGACTGCAGTGAGCGGTCCTAAAAAGAAATCTTAGTTCCCTAAGCTAGGCAGCCTGAGTGAAAACCAGTAATCTAGCCACTAGACCACCAGGGGCTAGAGGCCAGAAGCAAAGTGGCTCTGGCTCTTTCCCTTCTTTGAAAGAAGAATGTTGCAAGGAGGCAAAAACTGTAAAAGGGTACAAAGTTTATTATTAGAGACACAGCACAAAGTATGGGAGAGCACACAGAGAAACAGTTCATTGAAGTCAGAAGCTAGGCAGAGGTACATACCCAGAGAAGAGTGCATCCTGAGTGAAGACGAGAACAGTAAGGAGGTGATTTAAGCCACTTGTATAGGACAGTTCTTCCAGGTCTTTGTTTACATGTGTTTACATGTTTACCAGTTATCTTGTTTCTTTCTTCACACCTGACTGGTCCTAAGACCCTTGCCAAGATGCCTGTGCAACTTTTTGCTAAGATGGATTCCACCGCGGAGGCCTATGGATACATGTCCACACTTACTATGGGGTGGGGCCCCTCCCCTTTTCAGTCCCCCAAAAGCCTTCCTGCACATGTGCAGACAGGGAAGTCTTCCTTGACCTCAGGAATAGGCATCTTATCTCTCTACTTTAGCAGAGCTCAGCTTTTGCCACTAGCTTTGTCCTTGGACTGTCTGGGTGAGAGCAAAGCTTTAGTTTTACTCTACTTGACAAACCTAGCTGTCCAGCCCAGGGACCCATCTGTCTCCTATCTCAATAGAATTTACATTCTCCTGGGCAGGAAGGGGATGCTGGGAAGTAAACAGGCTTTCACTCATTCGTCCATTCAATACACACTTGATGAGTGTCTCCTGTGGGTCAGGCCCTGTGCTCAGAGTCAGAGATAAATAGATGAGCAAGATGGTCAAGGTCCTAGACCTTTTGGAGCTTACAGGTTAGTAAAACAGAGAAAACAAAGAAAGTCATAAATAAAATAATTATAAATGGTACAAATTCTGCAAAGAAAACAGAGCACTGAGATAGAGTGTAAGAGGGGATCATAATTTTAAAAGGGTGATCAGGGAAGGTTTCTCTGAGAAACTGTCATTTAAACCAGACTTAAAGATGAGAAGGAGTCAGCCTTGGGAATAGTGAAGGAAAAGAGAGTCCCAGGCAGAAGCCACAGTGTATGGAAAGGCCCTGAGCCAGAAGGAGCTTGGCATGTTGAGGAAGGGGAGGGAGACTGGAGTTGGGAGTGGTGAGTGAATAAAGAGTGGCTTGAATTAAGTTTGGATAGTTGTGATGTCCTTCAGGGCCATAGGAAAGAGTTTGACATTGATTTTATTCTAAACACAACAGGAAGCCAGGGAGGATTTTTATGCGGAGGAATAGCCATATCTAATTTGTGTTTGAAGAAAGTCACTCTTAGTGCTGGTTTGTGAAGGAATTGGAAAGGAAGCAGGAATGGAAGGGGAGAGAACACATAAAAGAGGCCTTCACAGCACTTCAGACAAGAAGTGAGGTGGAGGGGCTCCAGGTGGGGTGGGCTGGTGGGTGCATCTGAGTTACAGTCAGAGCTAGAATTATCAAGGCTTTCTGAAGGATTGAAAGCAGAGAGGAAATAAGGCATGGATTCTATATCCTTGGTTTGGGGCTTAAGCAGTTAGAGGGCTGGTTTAGCCATTCACTGAGACAGGAGAGATTTCCAGGGGGAACAGCGGGGCCATGGTGAAGGCGGACAGGAATAGGACTTAAGTTCTGTGTGATGTGTTTTGGGGACGGTCAACTGAAATTGTTTCATAGATAGTAGAGAGTATCTTTGATGGGGACAATGGTAGACATGGTTTAAGAACTGCTGAGCCCTTTGGGTTTGTGGCTTTTTAAAAATTTTTATTGACATATAGTTGATTTACCATGTTGTATTAGGAGCCCTTTGGGTTTTGAAAAATAAATTAATGTTATTTATTTTTGGTTGTGCTGGGTCTTTGTTGCTGCTCACATTTTTCTC
>SJYT01079477.1:841922-862232 GCA_006410635.1 Cephalophus harveyi | reverse complement strand
TGCTGGGAGGGATTGGGGGCAGGAGGAGAAGGGGACAACCGAGGATGAGATGGCTGGATGGCATCACTGACTCGACAGACGTGAGTCTGAGTGAACTCCGGGAGTTGGTGATGGACAGGGAGGCCTGGCGTGCTGTGATTCATGGGGTCGCAAAGAGTCAGACACGACTGAGTGACTGAACTGAACTGAACTGAAGAGAACATTATGTTGAGGTACATTCCTTCTATGCCTACTTTACTAAGAGTTTTTATCATAAATGATCACTGACTTTACAAATGCTTTTTCTGTATCAATTGAGATGCCCAATATTTTTATCTTTCATTAAGGTGGTGTATCAGGTTTTCCCAGGTGGTGCTGTTGGTTAAAAAAAAAAAAAAAAAAAACCCTCCCAATGCAGGAGACATGAGACGCAGATTTGATCCCTGGGTTGGGAACATTATCTGGAAGAGAGCATGGCAACACTCCAGTATTCTTGCCTGGAGAATCCCATGGACAGAGGAGCCTGGTGGGCTACAGTCCATGGGATCACAGAGTCAGACATGACTGAAGCAACATAGCACAGCACAGCACACAAGGTAATGTATCATGCTGATTGACTTGCAGACATTTAACCATCCTTGAATCCCTGGAATAAATTTCACTTGGTCATGGTGAACGATCCTTTTAATATATTGTTGTATTCATTTTGTTAATATTGGGTTGAGGATTTTTGCATTTATATTTCTCACAGATATTGGACTATAATTTTCTTTTTTGTGGTATCTTTGTCTGGTTTTTTGCCTTTTCTTACAGTTCATGGTGTTCTCAAGGCAAGAATACTAAAGTGGTTTGCCATTCTCTTCTTCAGTGCAAAAAGGCAAAATGGTTGTCTAAGGAGGCCTTACGAATAACTGAGCAAAGAAGAGACACTAAAGGCAAAGGAGAAAAGGAAATATATACCATCTGAACGCAGAGTTCCAAAGAATAGCACGGAGAGATAAGAAAGCCTTCCTCAGTGATCAATGCAAAGAAATAGAGGAAAACAATAGAATGGGAAAGATTAGAGATCTTTTTAAGAAAACTAGAGATAAGAGAATATTTCATGCAAAGATGGGCACAAAAAAGGACAGAAACGGTATGAGCCTAACAGAAGCAGAAGATATTAAGAAAAGGTGGCAAGAATATATAGAAGAAGAATACAAAAAAGATCTTCATGACCCAGATAACCACGAAGATATACTCACTCACCTAGAGCCAGGCATAGTGCAAAGTCAAGTGGGCCTTAGTAAGCATCATTAGGAACAAAGCTAGTGGAGGTGATGGAATTCCAGCTGAGCTATTTCAAATCCTAAAAGATGATGCTGTGAAAGTGTTGTACTCAATATGCCAGCAAATTTGGAAAACTCAGCAGTGGCCACAGGACTGGACAAGGTCAGTTTTCATTCCAATCCCAAAGAAAGGCAACGCCAAAGAATGTTCAAAGTACTGCACAATTGCACTCAATTGTACAATTGAGACAAAGTAATGCTCAAAATTCTCCAAGCCAGGCTTCAACTTAGCTTGAACTTCCAGATGTTCAAGCTGGATTTAGAAAAGGCAGAGGAACCAGAGATCAAATTGCCAACATCTGTTGGATCATAAGAAAAGCAAGAGAGTACCAGAAAAACATCTACTTCTGCTTTACTGACTACGCCAAAGCCTCTGACTCTGTGGTGCACAAAAAACTATGGAAAATTCTTAAAGAGATGGGAATACCAGACCACCTGACCTGCCTCCTAAGAAATCTGTATGCAGGTCAAGAAGCAACAGTTAGAACCGAACAAGGAACAATGGACTGGTTCCAAATTGGGAAAGGAGTACATCAAAGCTGTATATTGTCACCCTGTTTATTTAACTTATATGCAAAGTACATCATGTGAAATGCTGGGCTGGATGAATCACAAGCTGGAAGCAAGCTGCCAGGAGAAATATCAATAACCTCAGATATGCAGATGACACCACCCTTATGGCAGAAAGTAACAAGGACCTGAAGAGCTCTTGATGAGAGTGAAAGAGGAGAGTAAAAAAGCTGGCTTAAAACTCAACAGTCAAAATACTAAGATCATGGCATCTGGTCTTATCATTTCATGGCAAATAGATGGGAAAATAATGGAAACAGTGACAGACTTTATTTTGAGGGCTGCAAAATAACTGCAGATGGTGATTTCTGCCATGAAATTAAAGGACGCTTGTTCCTTGGAAGAAAAGCCATGACAAACCTAGACAGCATATTAAAAAGCAGCGACATTACTTTGCTAACAATGATCTGTCTAGTCAAAGCTAGGTTTTTCCAGTAGTCATGAATGGATGTGAGGGTTGCACCATAAAGAAAGCTGAGTGCCGAAGAATTGATGCTTTTGAACTGTGATGTTGGAGAAGACTCTTGAGAGTCCCTTGGACTGCAAGGAGATCCAACCAGTCCATCCTAAAGGAAATCAGTCCTGAATATTCACTGGAAGGACTGATGCTGAAACTGAAGCTCCAATACTTTCACCTGCTGATGAGAAGGACTGACTCATTGGAAAAGACTCTGATGCTGGGAAAGATTGACGGCAAGAGGAGAAGGGGACAACAGGGGATGAGATTGTTGGATCGCATAACCGACTCAATGGACATCAGTTTGAGCAAGTTCTGGGAGTTGGTGATGGACAGGGATGGCTGGCGTGCTGCAGTCCATGGGGTCGCAAAGAGTCGGACACGACTGAGCAACTGAAATGAACTGATCTTATCTGGTTTGGGTATCAGGGTAATCTTGGTTCTGGGAAATGGGTTAGGAAGTGGAACCCATGTCTTCTGCATTACAGGCAGATTCTTTACCATCTGTGTGTGCTGTAGTTCACAGGGTTGCAAAGAGTCTGACATGACTTTTAAACTGAACAACAATTCCCTATAGAGATGCTTTACTGAACAAAAACAACAAAGAGAAAAAATGTTTTTTCAATTCTTTTGGGAAACCACTAGCATAAATGATTTTTAAAAGGAAAACATAAAAATAACCAAAATGAAGAATGAAATGGAAGTATTAACTGTAGATGTTATAAATAACTACAAAAATACTAAGAATTTATTGTTAAAAACTTTATAGCATTATAGCAATAAATTTTTATATAAAAAGACAAACTCCTAGGGAATAATTTACCAAAATTGACTGAGATGTGTATAAGAGACAGGTTGTATTCATTTTGTTAATATTGGGTTGAGGATTTTTGCATTTATATTTCTCACAGATATTGGACTATAATTTTCTTTTTTGTGGTATCTTTGTCTGGTTTTTTGCCTTTTCTTACAGTTCATGGTGTTCTCAAGGCAAGAATACTAAAGTGGTTTGCCATTCTCTTCTTCAGTGCAAAAAGGCAAAATGGTTGTCTAAGGAGGCCTTACGAATAACTGAGCAAAGAAGAGACACTAAAGGCAAAGGAGAAAAGGAAATATATACCATCTGAACGCAGAGTTCCAAAGAATAGCACGGAGAGATAAGAAAGCCTTCCTCAGTGATCAATGCAAAGAAATAGAGGAAAACAATAGAATGGGAAAGATTAGAGATCTTTTTAAGAAAACTAGAGATAAGAGAATATTTCATGCAAAGATGGGCACAAAAAAGGACAGAAACGGTATGAGCCTAACAGAAGCAGAAGATATTAAGAAAAGGTGGCAAGAATATATAGAAGAAGAATACAAAAAAGATCTTCATGACCCAGATAACCACGAAGATATACTCACTCACCTAGAGCCAGGCATAGTGCAAAGTCAAGTGGGCCTTAGTAAGCATCATTAGGAACAAAGCTAGTGGAGGTGATGGAATTCCAGCTGAGCTATTTCAAATCCTAAAAGATGATGCTGTGAAAGTGTTGTACTCAATATGCCAGCAAATTTGGAAAACTCAGCAGTGGCCACAGGACTGGACAAGGTCAGTTTTCATTCCAATCCCAAAGAAAGGCAACGCCAAAGAATGTTCAAAGTACTGCACAATTGCACTCAATTGTACAATTGAGACAAAGTAATGCTCAAAATTCTCCAAGCCAGGCTTCAACTTAGCTTGAACTTCCAGATGTTCAAGCTGGATTTAGAAAAGGCAGAGGAACCAGAGATCAAATTGCCAACATCTGTTGGATCATAAGAAAAGCAAGAGAGTACCAGAAAAACATCTACTTCTGCTTTACTGACTACGCCAAAGCCTCTGACTCTGTGGTGCACAAAAAACTATGGAAAATTCTTAAAGAGATGGGAATACCAGACCACCTGACCTGCCTCCTAAGAAATCTGTATGCAGGTCAAGAAGCAACAGTTAGAACTGGACATGGAACAACAGACTGGTTCCAAATTTTTTCAAATTACAAGGATAATTTGACATTGAAGCCTGACAATGCCAGTACAAGAAAACAAAGCTATCATTAGTCTCACTCATAAATAAAGATTAATAAATTGTTAACAAAGTTTACAAAAATAAATTTTCTATTTCCATTTTATTAGAAAAATATATCATGACCAAGATGGGTTTAATCCAAAAATCCAGGTTTCATTTAATATTATAAAATTCAACTCTTGTAACTCACCACACTAACAGATTAAAAGAGAAAATGCAGATGACCTACCTTAAGAGATACATAAGAATTGTTTGGAAAATTCATGATAAACCAAATAAATATAATCGATCTTTTTAGCAAAAAAGGAATATAAGGCAATTTCCTTAGATTGGTAAATGGTATTTATGAAAAACCCACACCAAATTCACACTTGTTTGTGAAGCTCTTTCTATAAGAAATATCCTATCTCTGGAATTCAAAGTTGGGGAAGACAAAGAGTAGGGCTCTATCGTATGTATTATTGTGACCATTCACCCCAGTAAATGAGCATCTGCTTTTAAAACATGGACAAGATTACTTGTTTCTGTTAGTCTTCTCCAAATAAAGAAGAATATCCATACACTTTTCAAAAAAGTTCCAACAATTCACAGTGACCAATATATCAATACAGTTTCATAACAACCTCCCTAAACTTACAGTATTCTCATTCCTTTTTAAAAAATTTAGTCAGTGTGAACAGGTATACTCTAAAGAAGAAACCTGAGAGGTAACTGAAGTACTCACCATCTGTTGCAGAGTTTCTAAGTTGTTTTTTACTCAAAGGTTTCTCCAAGGTAAATAAAAAGTCTTTAACTGCAACTTTCCCATCAGAGACACTATTAACAATGTTACAAGGATCTTCTGTTCCTAGAGAGAAAGAGAAAGATTACAAAATGTGAAGATATTTAATTGGTTAGTCTGTTCAAATAAGCATATAACAACTTGATTTCGGTAAAATGTATTCACTTTCTAGAAATCCGTCTTGAAGTTTTTCTGTCTGCAATATCCTCCAAACTGAAAGCTCCGCAAAATTTATAGGTCTAAATGTTTATATTAGAAAACAAGAAACACTGCAGTACTTCACCTTTTTAGTTCAACCCATGAAGCTAAACAATAAAAACAACAAAACAGCAAAGTGAACCCAAGGAAAGTAATGCTACAATTGGGGGGAACCCCTTTTTCTCCTTATCCAGTGTCTGGAAAGAATAACAGTGAAGCTGGTAAGATGCTAATAAATTGATATTTTATTAAAGTATTATTCACTGTTTTGGTTATGTGAATAATCTGTGTATGAGTGTGTTCTATATTGCTAACTTATATTTTCAGTTTCATTAGTGTCTGACTACTATATTAGGGATAGGGTGATTGTTTGCTGTTTTGTTTTTGCTGCTGGTTAGCTGCATGGGTTGAATATTTAAGATAAATTATTTTTAATTTTCTTGTTTTTTATTAAAAGCATTTAATGCTATAAATTTTCCTGCAAGACTGTTTTTATCACATTTTGTATTTTGATATATTTTGTTTTCACTGTCATTCATTTCTAAAATTTTTTAAATTTCTACTAAAATTTATTTAGCCCAAAGCCACCTTTGAGCTTCCCAGGTGGCTCAATGGTAAAGAACCTACCTGCCAATGCAGAACATGGGTTTGATCCCTGGGTCAGGAAGATTCTCTGGAGGAGAAAATGGCAGCCCACTCCAGTTTCTTGCTGGGATAATCCCATGGACAGAGGAGTCTGGCAGTTTACGTCCATGGGGTTGCAAAGAGTTGGATATGACTGAGCACACATACATTTATTTTTTAACCAAAGAATTACTTAGAACATTTGTTTTCAGTCTTTAAAGCAAAAATTTTCCATATTCTTTCATAAATAATGTTTGTTACTACCTAATGGTGATAGACACAGTGGCTGATGAACTATGGATAGAGGTACGTGACATTGTACAGAAGAGAGGAATCAAGACCATTGCCAAGAAAAAGAAATGCAAAAAAGCAAAATGGCTGTTTGAGGAGGCCTTACAAATAGCTGTGACGAGAAGGGAAGCAAAAAGCAAACGGAAAAAGGAAAGATATACCCATTTGAATGCAGAATTCCAAAGAATAGCAAGGAGATAAGACAGCCTTCCTCAGCAATCAATGCAAAGAAATAGAAGAAAACAATAGAATGGGGAAGACTAGAGATCTCTTCAAGAAAATTAGAGACACCAAGGGAACATTTCATGCAAAGATGGGCTCAATAAAGGACAGAAATGGTATGGACCTAACAGAAGCAGAAGATATTAAGAAGAGGTGGCAAGAATACATAGAAGAACTGTAAAAAAAAAAGATCTTCACAACCCAGATAATCACAATGGTGTGATCACTCACCTAGAGCCAGACATCCTGGAATGTGAAGTCAAGTGGGCCTTGGGAAACATCACTACGAACAAAGCTAGTGGAGGTGATGGAATTCCAGTGGAGCTATTTCAAATCCTGAAAGATGATGTTCTGAAAGTGCTGCACTCAATATGCCAGGAAATTTGGAAAACTCAGCAGTGGCCACAGGACTGGAAAAGGTCCGTTTTCATTTCAACCCCAAAGAAAGGCAATGCCAAAGAATGCTCAAACTATTGCACAATTGCACTCATCTCACACGCTAGTAAAGTAATGCTCAAAATTCCCCAAGCCAGGCTTCAGCAATACATGAACAGTGAACTTCCAGATGTTCAAGCTGGATTTAGAAAAGGCAGAGGAACCAGAGATCAAATTGCCAACATCTGCTGGATCATCGAAAAAGCAAGAGAGTTCCAGAAAAACATCTATTTCTGCTTTATTGAGTATGCCAAAGCCTTTGACTGTGTGGATCACAATAAACAGTGGAAAATTCTGAAAGAGATGGGAATACCAGACCACCTGACCTGCCTCTTGAGAAATCTGTATGCAGATCAAGAAGCAACAGTTAGAACTGGACGTGGAACAACAGACTGTTTCCACATAGGAAAAGGAGTACATCAAGGCTGTATATTGTCACCCTGCTTATTTAACTTCTATGCAGAGTACATCATGAGAAACACTGGGCTGGAGGAAGCACAAGCTGGAATCAAGATTGCTGGGAGAAATATCAATAACCTCAGATAGGCAGGTGACACCACCCTTATTCCAGAAAGTGAAGAAGAACTAAAGAGCCTCTTGATGAAAGTGAAAGAGGAGAGTGAAAAAGTTGGCTTAAAGCTCAACATTCAGAAAACAAAGATCATGGCATCCGGTCCCATCCCTTCATGGCAAATAGATGGGCAAACAGTGGAAACAATGGCTGACTTTATTTTTCTGGGCTCCAAAATCACTGCAGATGGTGACTGCAGCCATGAAATTAAAAGATGCTTACTCCTTGGAAGAAAAGTTATGACCACCTAAACAACATATTAAAAAGCAGAGACATTACTTTGCCAACAAAGGTCTGTCTGGTCAAGGCTATGGTTTTTTCGGGGGTCATGTATGGTTGTGAGAGTTGGACTGTGAAGAAGGCTGAGCGCCAAAGAATTGATGCTTTTGAACTGTGGTGTTGGAGAAGACTCTTGAGAGTCCCTTGGACTGCAAGGAGATCCAACCAGTCCATCTAAAGGAGATCAGTCCTGGGTGTTCATTGGAAGGACTGATGTTGAAGCTAAAACTCCAATACTTTGGCCACCTGATGCAAAGAGCTGACTCATTTGAAAAGACCCTTATGCTGGGAAAGATTGAGGGCAGGAGGAGAAGGGGACAACAGCGGATGAGATGGTTGGATGGCATTATCGACTCGATGGACATGGGTTTGGGTAGAATCTAGGAGTTGGTGATGGACGGGGTGGCCCAGCGTGCTGTAGTTCATGGAGTCGCAAATAGTCGGACACGACTGAGTGACTGAACTGAACTGAATGGTGAGTCTATGTGGTCTGAATAACTTCTGATATTCAGAATTCATTGAAATTTTCCTTTGTGGCTTCAGTTCAGTTCAGTCGCTCAGTCGTGTCCAACTCTTTGCGACCCCATGAATCTTAAATATCGTCTATTTTCATGAATATTCCATAGGCATTTGAAGAGAATGTGTTTAGCATATAAAGTACTATGTCTGTTTCTTAAATAAAGTTTGTTAATATTGTTACTTTAATCTCAATCTCTTTCAATCTATCTCTCATCTTTCTCTGAAGATTTATGTGTTCAGCTGAAAGTGTATGTGTATATATATATGGTGTTGTCCTACAGGCATTATAATAAGTTAACCTATATGAAGTTTTTTATTGTATTTCTTCTCTCTTTTTATCTTTTTATGGTATGAATATAAATCTAATTTATTGTTTATAATTTGCTGTTTGTATAGACTATATTTTACTTAACCAATCCCCTAGTGATGGACACTAAGTTACTTTCATTTTTCCTCCCATAAACAATGTTACAATGAGCATTCTTGTACATCTCTCTACAAAAGACTTTTCTGGGCTTTTTACCTAAGACAGAATTATCAAGTCCTAAGAAATATCCATACTTAATTTGACAAGTACTGCCAGATGGCTATGCAGAATGACTCTCTATACATTATGTATTACCTTTTAGATTAATTCATTTGAAGATTATTTTGTATATGGTATGAAGTAGTAATTCAACTTCATTTTCTTCCATGCAGTGAGCCAATTTTCCCACGTTCTTGTTGTTCAGTTGCCCAGTCATGTCTGACTCTTTGCAATCCCACGTACTGCAGCATGCCAGGCTGCTCTATCCCTCACCATCTTGATGCCATCTCTATCATGTGTTAAGTTTCTATAAATAGGGGTCTCTGTGGATATCTATACTGTGATGCATTGGACTACTTGTAACACTTCATTACACACATTCAATAGTATATTAATATGTAAAGCAACCCATTATTATTCTATTTTCAAAATGGTCTTATATTCCAAAATAAATGCCAATAAATACCAATCTTTCCATTTCTAAACTCATCAAGGAAAAAAAATGGGGGAGAAGGCCCAAAGCAATAAAATCAGAAATGAAATAGGAGATGTTACAACTGAAGCCGCAGCAATATAAATATGATTTTACTGTATGGACAATTATATGCCAATAAATGGGCAACCAAGAAGAACTATGTACATTTCTAGAAATCTATAACCTCCCAAGACTGAATGAGGAAGAAATGGAAAATATGAACATACCTATTACCAGTAAAAAATTGAATCTGTAATTTTAAAAACTCCCAACAAAGTCCAAAATTAGATGGCTTCACAGGTGAATTCTACTGAACAGTTAGAGAAGTGTTAATACCTATCACTATTTCAAAATACTGCGGAGGAAGGAACTCTACCAAACTCATTCTATACAGCCACCATTGCCCTGATAACAAAACCAGAAAAAGAGATTCAGTGTAATTCTTATCAAAATACCAATGGTATTTTTCACAGAACTAAAACAAATAATTCTAAAATTTGTGTGGAAATGCAAAAGACCCTTCAAATAGCCAAAACAATCCTGAGAAAGAAGAATAAAACTGGAGACATCATAATTTCTGATTTTAAACTATACAACAAAGTAATAGTAATCAAAATAGTATGGTACTGGTACAAAATAGACACATAATTCAATGCAACATAATAGAGCCCAAAAATGAACCCACAATTATGTGGGCAATTAATCTATGACAAAGGTGGAAGAATACACAATAAGGAAAAGACACCATCTTCACTAAATGGTGCTGTGAAAACTGGGAAGCTACATGCAAGAAATCAAACTGGACTCCCCTCTCACATGATGCAAAAAAATAAATTCAAAATGAATTAAATACTTAAATGTAAGACCCAAACCCACGAAACTTCTAGAAAACACATAGGCAGGATGTTCTTTGACATAAGTCTTTGTAATATTTTTTTGGACATGTCTCCTTAGGCAATGGAAACGAAAGCAAAAATAAGCAAATGAGACTAACTCAAACTAAGCTAAAATCTTTTTGCACAGTGAAGGAAGCTATCAACAAAATGAAAAAGCTACTTACTGAATGTCAGGTGATATTTGCAAATAATATTAATGTATCCAATAAGGGTATCCAAAATATACAAAGAACTGGTATGACTCAATGCCAAAAAAAATAAGCAAACACATTAAAGAACAAGCAGAGGATATCAATACATATTTTTCCACAGAAGACATACAGGTGACCAACAGGTACATGAAAAGATGCTCAACATCACTAATCATCAGAGAAATGCAAATCAAACCCCCAGTGAGATATCACCTCACACCTGCCAGAATGGCTGTTATCAAAAAGACAACAAATAGGGGCTTCCCTGGTGGCACAGTGGTAAAGAATCCATCCAATGCAGGAGACACAGGCTCAATCCCTGGTCCAGGAAGATCCCATACGCTGTGGAGCAACTGAGCCATATACCACAACTATTGAGCCTGTGCTCCAGAGCACAGGAACCACAACTACTGAGCCCATGTGTGGAAACTGCTGAAGCCTGTATGCCCTAAAGTCTGTGCTCTGCAACAAGAGAAGCCACCACAATGAGAAGCCAACGCACTACAACAAAGAGTAGCCCCTGCTTGCTGCAACTAGAGAAAAGCCCTCCCAGCAACGAAGACCCAGCACAGCCAAAAAATAAATAAATAATAAAAAATAAAAATCAAATATTATTTTTTAAAAAGACAACAAATAGCAAGTTTTGGCTTGTGGAGAAAAGGGAAATCTGTACTGTCGGTATGTAATTTGGTACAACCACTATGGAAAACAGTATGGAGGTTTCTCAAAAAACTGAAAACAGTACTACCATTATGACTCAGCAATTCCACTCCTGGGCATATATCCAAAGAAAACAAAAACATGAATTAGAAAAGACATAGTCATCCCTTTGTTTACTGGAGCATTATTTATAATATTCAAGATATGGAAGCAACCTAAGTGCCCATCAATATATGAATAGACAAAGCAGATGTGGTGTACATGTACAATGCAATGTTACTCAGCCATAAAAGAGAATAAACCCTTGTAATTTGCTGCAATATGGATGGACCTAGATGGTATTATGCCAAATGAACTAAGTCATACAGAGAAATACAAAACTATGTGATTTTAATTATATGTGAAATTGAGAAAAAAAAAACCAAGAGAAATAAAAATAACAAAAATATAAATGGATTTTTAGATACAGGGAACAAATAAGTATTTACCAGAGGGGAATGTTTTGGGAAGAGAAGAAAATAGGTGAGGGGAATTAAGAGGTGCAAACTTACAGTTACCAAAGAAATGAGTCATGGGTATGAAATGTACAGTGAGTGGAACATAGTCAATAACTATGTAGTATCTTTGGGTGGTGACATAGGGTAATTAGAATCAGCGTGGTGATCAGTTTGAAATGTTTAGAAATATCAAATCACCATGTCACATAATGGGAATTAACATTGTTTTGCAGGTCAATTATACTTAAAAGCAAACTCATAGAAAAAGATATCAGATTTGTGGCTACCAGACAGAGGATGGAGGGTGGTTAAAAGGTACAAACTTCCAGGTTCAAGATTAATAAGCACTAGGGATGGGATGTACATCATGATAAATTAATGCTGTTATGTTATATATGAAAGTTGTTGAGAGTAAAGCCTAAGAGTTCTCATCACAAAAAATATATATTATTTCTGTTTCTTTAACTTTGTGTCTATATGAGAGATAGATGTTCACTAAACTTACAGTGATAATTACCTGATGTATATAAACTAAATCACTATGTAATACACCTTAAACTTATATAGAGCTGTATATCAATTATATCTCTATAAAACCAGAAGAAAAAAAGAATGAGGTAGTGCCAGGAGCCAGCACGGGAGATCCCACCCATGGCAAAGGGCATGTGGAAGAGAACTGTTAAGCAAGGCTTCAGGACTCGAGGGGCTCCCTAGACTGCTCAAGCATCTACCCCAAAACCAGAATCTGTCTCTCTTACTGTTTTGTGCCTTTCACCAACTCTCCTGACATTAACAGGGGGCTATCCCCAACCACCTTTCTCTGAAGAAAATCAACTTAGGGCTCTAGCTAATAAGTCTCCTGGACATGAGAGGAATATTTCAAATCAAACCCCCTCTGTTAGCATTCTAGCTTGCTTGGCAGGTCTATCCAGACTCTTGCAGCTATGCATGTGATTATTTACAGCCTCCCAACTGTGAGAGGCACGGGAAGCCTAAAACATAGAGCCTTTCAAAGAGTTAAAAGTTATTAGAGTAGTGCTGGTGTAGGATTTCATTATAGGGCCAATGCTTGTTGCTAAATTCCCATATCTCTTATCCACTGTGCACCTGGGAGTGCATTAGTTAACATAGTTGGAATGTAAGAAAAACAAGTGTAGCCTTGAAATTAACCATATCAGACTTTTGAGCTAATTGGTTCTTTCTTGTAACTCACTGCACCTTTACTCTGTGAGAAATGTAACTCTGTTTAGCATTTTCTGAGGCTTACATAGATTAGAAATATAAAGAAAAAACACTTTGAGGGAAAATAAGTTTTCTGGTTGAGCAGCCTTTATCAAAAGAGGGTCATAAAATGTTCACAGGCCTCCAAGGCCAGAAGATAATGTACACAACATCATTTGTGGGAAAGGTTTGCAGAAAAAATCCTGGTTTCGATAAGGGCAAAACTGCTGGAATGTTTGGACTGACTCTGTATGACCTTGCATCTTTCATTTCCCTCTATGTACAAGTGGAGGTATAAAAGTCCTTTTTGAATTAAAGTAAATGGGCTTCGCTCGCAGAAGATGCTTGGTCACCCCGTGTCTTTTTTTCTCTCTCTTACTTTCTTTCTCAGGCTGATCCCTTGGAGCATAGCGGCTCCCTGGATTCACTTATCTGCCCGGCTTTCTAAGACCTGAACAGGAAGACGTTCTGCATCTTCACTCCCTCGGGAGACCGGGAGGGCACCTGTGGCCTCCGTGAACAGGGCAAACTCCTTGTCTCGGAGTTTTATTGGCTTTCTACGTAAACAAAGGAATATCAGCCTCTTTCTCTCCTCTATTTTCTTATCTACAACATTCTTTCCTTACCTCTCTTTAAATCAATTCACCGACACCATCACACTTCGCATACCCTGGATCCAAGCCAGGGCAGGACCCCAGCAAGGTAGCTTATAGAATATAATAAAACATGGAACAGTATCTAAGATACACTGTTAAGTTTTTAAAGCCAATTATGGAATATTATCGGCTTCCCACAGGATGCAAGTAGTGAAGAGCCCATCTACGAATGCAAGAGAGCTGGGTTCAATCCCTGGGTGGGGAAGATCCCCTGGAGAGGGCATGGCAACCCACTCCAGTATTCTCACCTGGAGAATCCCCATGGACAGGGGAGCCTCGTGGACTACAGTTCATGGGGTCGCAAAAGAGTTGGGCACAACTGAAGTGACTTGGCACACATGTACATGGAATATGATGGGCATGAGATTGAACCCAGGTCTCCCACACTGCAGGCAGATTCTTTACCATCCAAGCCACCAGAGAAGTCCAAGAATACTAGAGCAAAGTGATCTAATTTTAAAATAATAATTTTGAATACACAAATATTCATTGATCTAAAGGAAAAAGCCTAAAAAGATATTTACCAAATATTAACAGGAGCTTTCCAGACAGTGACATTACAGAGGCTACACTTTGTATTTCTTACACTTCTGGTCATTAAAATTTTTATAACATTTAAAATATTGCCTTTAGGATATAATTTTCTTATTTTGACTATGAAAAAGATCAAGACCTTATTTTTTCCCAGTCTTTTCCATCACAAATGCACAATTCTTAAATGAAAAAGAAAATAGTAAAATTTATCATAATTGGAAGTGCTCAAATATAGATGAAACAAACATTTGTCACAGATACCACAGAGAAGATTAAGCATCCAATATAGTGTTTGACTAGATGACCTCTAAATGAGTCCTGAGTTGCTTTTTAACAGTTTACCATAAAGATCTTACCAATAAAACTGGAAAATTTCTGGGTGTCACTCAGAGTCTTCATATAGTCTTTAACATTCACCATGTTGTCTTCTGGAAGGAAAAGAAAGAGAGGTCACAAGAAAGAATTTGTGGACAAAATAATATTAAAAATACAGCATCAGATTTACCTGGTTGTCCAGTGGTTAAGAATCCACTTGCCAATGCAGGGGATCCCTAATCTGGGAAGATTCCATAAGACGTGGGACAACTAAGCCCGTGCCCCACAACTACTGAGCCTGTGCTCTAGAGCCCACCAGCTGCAGCTACTGAGCCGCCACACCACAACTACTGAAGCCCGAGAGCCTTTAGCCCATGCTCTACAACAAGAGAAGCGACTGCAATGAGAAGCCTGTACACTCCAACTAGAAAGCAGTCCCTGCTCAATGCAACTAGAAAAAGCCTAGGCCCAGCAACCAAGACCCAGTTCAGCCAAGAATTAATTAATTAAAGTGTATATAGTATCAAAATCAGCATACCACTTTTATATTGAAAAATTTAAAGCTTTAATTTATTCTTGAAAGTTTTATTCAGCAGATACTTTGGATTCATTCTCATCCAAAATGCCTTATGATAAGATTGTAGATACACGAGCTCTGTGAAAAAAAAAAACTAAAAATATCAAGAAACTTTTAAAGTCCAGTAACTTCACTCTGCCCAAAGCAACAAAGCTAGGATTTCTACTCACAAGTTCTGAATTCAAACTACTCTTCAGTCACTAAATTAAGATAGATCTGAGGAGAGAGGATTACAACAAGCCCACTCTCCACAAAATTTCAAACTGCTTGTTAAAATTATTCTCATAACTGCAAACAAGGAAAGATTCCTTTTCAAAGACAATGTTTAAAATAACAAGCAAATTCCTACAGATATTTGCTCAACAAAGTAATTGAATTTACTTGAACAAAGACCTTGTACTTTCTTTATAAAGAATACTTATAAAGACTAGTCCTACCAAAAACAAAATGAGACAAACAAAAACCTAATCAGTTCAGTTCAGTTCAGTTGCTCAGTCATGTCCAACTCTTTGCGACCCCATGAATCGCAGCACGCCAGGCCTCCCTGTCCATCACCAACTCCTGGAGTTTATCCAAACTCATGTCCATCGAGTCGGTGATGCCATCCAGCCATCTCATCCTCTGTCATCCCCTTCTCCTCCTGCCCCCAATCCCTCCCAGCATTAGGGTCTTTTCCAATGAGTCAACTCTTCGCATGAGGTGACCAGAGTATTGGAGTTTTAGCTTCAGCATCAGTCCTTACAATGAACACCCATGACTGATCTCCTTTAGGATGGACTACCTGATAGAAGTATTTAAATACTTACCAGAAACAAAATCTGACTGAATAATTTTCTCTACCTCTTCTTCAGGTGACTTAATTCCAATATCTCCTAGAAAGCTTTCCAAGTTCTTCCCAGGTATCATGTCATCTTCAGGAAAATCAACAGCTAAGACTGTCTCCTGTGATTCTAGAAATGGAAAGAAGTTATTTAGTAACTGATCTAGCCTCTGAATTTAAAAGCAGTAGCCATCACTAAAGGCTTTTGTCAGTGGCAACCCATGTTTTATTATCATATCCTGAATTGAGGAATAAGAAATCTCAGTGAAGAATCCAGACCTCAGGAAATTCTATGTCCACCAGTATAATATACAAAGAGTTCTTGATCACATTTCTCTGGTGCTAATATAAAATTGGCATAACCAAAATGATTCATATAGCTGAATTTTTCACTACAGTTACACAGAAGAGTTATTTTACTGGGCTTCCCTGGTAGCTCAGTGGTAAAGAATCTGTCTGCAATGAATGTGACCTGGGTTCAATCCCTGGGCCGGGAAGATCCCCTGGAGAAGGGAATGGCTACCCATTCTAGTATTCTTGCCTGGAAAAAGGAGCCTGGTGGGCTATAGTCCATGGGGTCACAAAGAGTCAGACATATGGAGTTCTAATAGTAGCAAGCAAAATTAACTTTATTTATTGAGGTGAAATAAATTTTAGAGTCATGAAAACTGTAAAATATGAAACAGTATCACAAGGGCTCATTCATCTTTTCTCTTCAATTCTACCAAGACTCAATTGTATTCTAGCATCTGGAATTTTGCTTCACATCCAGCCTTTTCAAAGGAGGCAGTGTTAAGTCAGATAGATCTGCATTCAAATCCTGACCCTGGAATTTGTGACCTGAACTCTATGACCTTGAGCAAATTTTTACTACTTAACCCCTCTATAAATCTCAGTTGTCTTATATGTAAAATGAAATTATAATAGTATCTACCTCACAAGGTTGATGTGGAGATTAAATATAAAAATACACTGAAAAACATTTAAAACAATGTTAGACATATCAGTTCAGTCGCTCAGTCGTGTCTGACTCTCTGTGACCCCATGGACTACAGCATGCCAGGCTTCCCTGTCCATCACCAACTCCCACCTCAAACTCATGTCCATCAAGTTGGTGATGCCATCCAACCATATACTAAGGGTTTATTGTCATTATTACTAGAAATAAAATAATTGTCATTTTTATTATAATTATTAAAATCAACAAGAACTAGCTACAAATGGTAATCACAGCTTCTTAGTGTCTTATATTCTGCTTCACTTCCTGTTCCCCTAACATTATTAGGAGACAACTGCAGATGGCAATTTGAGTTTTGCCAACACCTAAAAACCAGTATCAGCTCTTCTTAGTCTTAACCAAAATTTGGTTTCCTTTAAAATACTGTTTCGGAGAAAGCAATGGCTCCCCACTCCAGTACTCTTGCCTAGAAAATCCCATGGACGGAGGAGCCTGGTAGGCTGCAGTCCATGGGGTCACTAAGAGTCGGACACAACTGAGCGACTTCACTTTCACTCTTCACTTTCATGCATTGGAGAAGGAAATGGCAACCCACTCCAGTGTTCTTGCCTGGAGAATCCCAGGGACGGGGGAGCCTGATGGGCTGCTGTCTATGGGGTCGCACAGAGTCAAACATGACTGAAGCAACTTAGTAGCAGCAGCAGCAGCAGCAAAATACTGTTTCCTTGCATAATCATCTTGAGTACAGTCTATTCATCCTCCCATGTTCCATATACCATAGGACCAGGAAACAGAGCACCATTCTCCTGGTTTTCTGCTGCTATTTTGAGACTATTTTAGTCCAACTTCAATCAAAATGTATCGCTCCCCTTTAAGGTTCAAGCCTGATATTCAACTATGCCACCCTTCTGACACCATTTTCTATTACTTTCTGATCACTCCTTCATAGCCTCTAAGGATTTTGGCACATTGATCATAATCTTCCCTCAACTCTATATCCTATTATCATCCAATGATAATAAGGATGATCCTAACCTCAGAGCACCTTGACTTCTTAACTGCCAACAAGCTTTCACTTTCTTTCCAAAGTCATCCACACCAATGGCTATTCTTAATCCTCATCATTACCTAGCATTGCCTGCCTCATCCCTAATATCCTAAACTACAAGATCAGACACTGACCATAATCCTTTAAGACTATATGTGTCTTTGTTGAAGGGAAGTACAGAACTTTGCACATTATGCCTCCTCTCCAGGCCCCTCCAAGTTCTCCAGTGGACAGTCGAGACACAGTGAACTAGCCTGATCAGTTATAATGGAGGGCCTGCTATGCTAACTCTTACCTTCTTGGGTAGCCGTTGTTTACTCTTCCCTGTAGTTATTGGTCTTATATTGCACTGACTGGCAGATTCCAAAGCCATCTCCCTAGTCCCTGTGACCATCCCCAAGATTCAGGTACCTAACCTGAATCTATCTGTTCTCCTTTCTCAATGGCTTAATTTCAACTTTTTTTTTCTTACCATCTGAGCCCTACTCTCTGATTTCAAAGTTAACTATCATTTGCTAAGCAGATAATATGTACCTAATAACTATGCTTTATACGTATTTTTGCAGTTGATCGTGGCAACTGTATGAGAAACATGATGTTTTTAGCATCCTTATTTTAAAGATGAAGAAATCAGAATGGCCTAGAGTGAGTAGGCAGCTAATAAGTCAAAGAACCACACCCCCATCTCTTATCATACTCCATAGCCCATGCTCTTTTCTACTACTATGCACTGTTCCTATTGCTTAGCTAATCTAACTACTACACTATGTTGATGCTAATTATGTTATGACCTAGGTAAAATACTTAATATGCAAACCAGAAAATATTAAATATATTTCTTAACCTAAAAGAGAGCTCTAGTGGTGGGTATTTCATATGCCAAGAAAGCCTATGTATTGAAAATCTGTAAAGTATATTGTGTACTTCTTTGCACACAGAAATGACTCTGCATTGGTTTCCCTAACATTTGTCTGAGTTGTCATTCTTTTCAAGAGTGCTCACTGATCAAATAGTCATTTGAATGGTTATTCAAATAAATCACCAGTAATACTGTTTTAAACATATTTTTCAAACAAGAAAGTGCACAAACCCCACAAGTACTATCTTCATTGGTTTCAGTCCTACATCTTTAACTTTTAAACCAAACTGGAAGTCAAATAATAGAAAAACTGTGCCACTGAACTGCATATGGTCTCTCTGATATTTAACAAAAACTAAAGAAAGAAATATGATACATGTCTATTAAAGAAGTAAAAAATTTATGAGAAATTATATAATACAGAAGCCTATATACAGGATGGAGTTCTAAGTCTGAGGCTTAAAATGATATACAGAATTTTCATAACTGGAAAAATTTTAAGGCCAGTAGCTGACTCTACATATAAAATCCTAAAAACAAAAAGAGTTAAAAATAGATTTAAGCAGGTCCCTTTCTACAAAAAACCTTTTTTCTTTCATTAAGAAACCTGTCAATTTTTAACCAAAACCAAGATCTGCCTACCTATAAATAGATCAATGTCAATATGTTAACCAGAAATTAGCACAACCAGAAAAGGTAAAAAGCAAAACCAAAGGCATCCCTTCAATAAAAATAAATTTAACAGTCACAAGTAATCCTATACTTACCTTCTAACTTGGAGGTATCATGCATTTCCTTTACCACTTTTGCAAATTCTTCAATTTGTACTTTGTCACCTTCTGTAAGAAAAACATTTAAAATAAATCAGCCTCACTGAAGCAAAAGTTGGATCCAATAAAGAAATCTTTGAAAATGTAAATTATTTGAGGTACTCATAAGAATTATATTTCCTTTGTATATTGTTGAGTGACCAAAAGATTAATTTTATGGAATGAATAAACCTTATGACTGCAGAAATCAGGCTGAGATTTTCATTTCCAATAGTCAAGAGAAACTATGCAATCTATATCACTAGAAATAAAACTAAGAGACAAATCTCAATTTAATTTTAGCCTTTCAAATGTTTGAAGATAAAAATACTGTAGCAGATGTAAAACTTTTTCCAAAGTCAGATGGTTGTATAGCTAGCATTTCTGATTGATGTTTACACCTATTTCTTACACAAAAATACGTAAGTACTAGATTACAAAGTCAAAGTGACAAACGCTTTGTTTTCTGGATCTGGAATAGGGAAAATTAATTCAAGGATTTAGAATTACTATAGTTTATGATCATAGACTAGAATACAGTATAAGCAGAAGGTATATTGACAGCAGCTCAACATTCAGAAAACGAAGATCATGGCATCTGGTCCCATCACTTCATGGGAAATAGATGGGGAAACAGTGGAAACAGTGCCAGACTTTATTTTTTTGGGCTCCAAAATCACTGCTGATGGTGACTGCAGCCATGAAATTAGAAGACGCTTACTCCTTGGAAGAAAAGTTATGTCCAACCTAGATAGCATTTTCAAAAGCAGAGACATTACTTTGCCGACTAAGGTCCGTCTAGTCAAGGCTATGGTTTTTCCTGTGGTCATGTATGGATGTGAGAGTTGGACTGTGAAGAAGGCTGATCGCCGAAGAATTGATGCTTTTGAAGTGTGGTGTTGGAGAAGACTCTTGAGAGTCCCTTGGACTGCAAGGAGATCCAACCAGTCCATTCTGAAGGAGATCA
>SJYT01079477.1:825283-840566 GCA_006410635.1 Cephalophus harveyi | reverse complement strand
TTTTCTCCCATTCAGAAGGCTATCTTTTCACCTTGCTTATAGTTTCCTTTGTTGTGCAGAAGCTTTTAATTTTAATTAGATCCCATTTGTTTATTTTTGCTTTTATTTCCAATGTTCTGGGAGCTGGATCATAGAGGATCCTGCTGTGATTTATGTCGGAGAGTGTTTTGCCTATGTTCTCCTCTAGCAATTTTATAGTTTCTGGTCTTACGTTTAGATCTTTAATCCATTTTGAGTTTATTTTTGTGTATGGTGTTAGAAAGTGATCTAGTTTCATTCTTTTACAAGTGGTTGACCAGTTTTCCCAGCACCACTTGTTAAAGAGATTGTCTTTAATCCGTTGTATATTCTTGCCTCCTTTGTCAAAGATAAGGTGTCCATAGGTGCATAGATTATCTCTGGGCTTTCTATTTTGTTCCATTGATCTATATTTCTGTCTTTGTGCCAGTACCATACTGTCTTGATGACTGTGGCTTTGTAGTAGAGCCTGAAGTCAGACAGGTTGATTCCTCCAGTTCCATTCTTCTTTCTCAAGATTGCTTTGGCTATTCGAGGTTTTTTGTATTTCTATATAAATTGTGAAATTATTTGTTCTAGCTCTGTGAAAAATACCGCTGGTAGCTTGACAGGGATTGCATTGAATCTGTAGATTGCTTTGGGTAATATACTCATTTTCAATATATTGTTTCTTCCGATCCATGAACATGGTATATTTCTCCATCTATTAGTGTCCTCTTTGATTTCTTTCATCAGTGTTTTATAGTTTTCTATATATAGGTCTTTAGTTTCTTTAGGTAGATATATTCCTAAGTATTTATTTTCTTGACTAATTACTCTGGCTGGAACTTTTCTTGCCGTGTTGAATAGAAGTGGCGAAAGCAATTAAAAGCAGTAATTACCCTTCAGAATACACAAGTCTGATATTTGGAAGGTGAGTCCCTGAAGGGCTATCCTGGATCCATCAGGATGCAAAAAAGGCTGTCACCTGCCAAAAAGATGAGGGAGTGGAAGATGGTAGCCACTACCCAAGGAAGAGCTTGAAGTTCACTGAAATATACTAGCATTTCCATCAAGCTCTCCACTGGATCCTCCTAAGTTTCTGCTAGTTACTTGGGATATTAAAATAGCTACTCCAGACAGTTTCTGCCCAGTTTAGTAGGTGTTGAAGTGGAATGATGAATTTCTAAAGTTTCTTATTCCACTACACTCCCACAAGAACTGGCTTTCTTTTTTTGCTTAGTCACCTCTTTTTACCTGTTAAATCTTTGTTTTAGTAAGGTCAAGGTCATGGGGTAAATTCTTTGTGGGACGATAGGCCTCCTATTGTTTGAAAATCACAGATTCTACCACTGACCCTAGATGGCCATATGACACATTTTGTTTGATTTTAAAAAACCTGAATGTGAGTGTAGAGAGAATTCAGTTAAGTTTTATCTGCTTCTGAAATTAATGTAAATCCAAATTAGGCCAAACTTTCTGAATTTATATAGTTGATTTACATTTAAAAACCATGAATGTCTCATTTAAAATATTTTTTTTTCTCATGATAAATCAGTGAAGCAGTTCTTTAGAAAGAAATATTTTGTTTCATTTACTGTGTTTTGTAACCAATCTTTTTATGTCAGTGAAACACTGGCTTAATGAAAAAGAAACATTTTTCTTTGTGTCCTACATTTTTATCATTTTTTCATCCTGTCAGAGTAATCTGAAATTTAGAATGTTAAAAAAATCAGTACGAGAAATATGTCACATTTCTTACTAGGAAGCAAAGTTTATAATATTACAAAGATGGTGAATCTTCGAGCTTTCCACTTGAAGACAAACTATTCATTAAAACATATACATTACTATATGTAAAATTAGACAGTCAGTGGAAATTTACTGTATGATGCAGGGAGCTCAAATCCAGTGCTTTGTAACAACCTAGAGGGGTGGGATGGGGTGGCAGGTGTAAGGGAGGTTCAAGATGGTGGGGACATGTGTATACCTATGGTTGATTTATGTTGATGTATGGCAGACACCAACAGAATAATGTAAAGCAATTATCCTCCAATTAAAATAAGTAAATTTAAATTAAAAAAATAAAATGTCAAGAAATACTCCAGCAGCCTCCTTTTATTTGGCTAACATTTCCCACACTCCAGTTGTGAGCTGGCTATCTAATTACTGATATCTGCTTCAAAATATTCTTAATTCATGCTTTACTTCTGAAAAATAACACAGTAGATCTGTAGGGTTAATATGATGCTTCATGAAAGATGTTTTCATTTCTTTAAAAAGAAAGTATCCCACCTATCATGAAATGACCAAATGAGCAGACTTCCTCCTGGCAAGAGGACCTTTGTAAACCTGAAGAGGATCACTATTGTTAAGGATGGGCAGTGAGCCTTTACTTCAAGTCCTGTCACTGTTTTCTCTGGATCTCTTGAGAACTTTCTAGAAAAAGACTTCTAGAACTTTCTCCTTCCTGTTACAACTGAGCTTCTTTCTTAAGCTTAGTCTCTATTTTGCATTTCTTCTAGCTGAAAGGAACAAAGCTCCATATGAAACCACTTTCGAAGCTTTCAAAGAAAATAGGAAACTCTAAACATTGAATATGGAGAGTGGGACGGGATCCATTTCAGCCCTTAAGAAGACATTTCCACCAGAAAACTATCCTTTAAAAAATAGTTTATTATTTTAGATGTAATGCCATATTGGTATAATTCAGGATTTTTAAAATTATCATTTTTGGAGGAGGGGCAGCATGTGGCATGTGGGAATCTTAATTTCCTGACAAAGCATTGAACCTGTGCCCCCTCTGTGTTGAAAGGCCAGAGTCTTAACCACTGGACTGCTAAGGAAGTCCAGAAAACTGTCCCCTTTATTGCCTGCCATCTCCACTATGTTCCAGGGCTTGTCTGCTGAAGGTCCCCGGATTCAGCCGCTCCCCAGAGAGAATCTCACTTTTCCAGCCCAGGTAGTGGCCTCCAGCTTGCCCTCTCCCGCATCCAAGCAGAGCCCGGAGGTCCAGCGCTGTTTCACTTCCCCCCTTTCCCAGCAGGCCGGCACTGGCTCCTAGGTTCTCACAGGCGCCCAGTCGCCTCCACCCTCTTCCTCATCTCTCTCCCACACGTGTCCCTCTCTCCCCTTCCTCTGTATCTGCTCTTCTCAGAAGTTAGCTTACGAAGCAAAGTTGTAACTTTGAATTCCTGTTTTTCCAACCACCCTCATGTGACAGGATATCTCCTTATTGGAGGTTTTCCCTAATTTCAGAAGCCCTTTAAAAGTGGGCGCTTCCTCCACGCTCCTTTTCAGCTGGGCAGTTCTGAGAGGGGCAGAGCGGGCAGGGACAGCTGGGGGCTCACTGGCCTGGTCCTCCCCACTCTCTTCTCTCCATCCGTGGAAGAAAAGGATAAACCCTGGACCATGAGGCCGTCCCCACTCCTGCTTCTCCTCTCTCTGCTTCCGGTAGCCGTGCAGCTCCTGGGTAAGTAGGCTAATGAGGTGTGGGCTTCCTGACTTGGGGCCTGGGGTCTATGATACCCCCTCCTTTGGGGGAGGGTGTTAAGGGATTCCTTCCACACCTGCGTGGAGGAGGAAGCCGGGCTGCAGCACCACCAGCTCTGCAGGAAGCTCCTCCGGGTTCCCAGGCCCAGAAGCTGGGGACTGGGAGCAGGCAGCGGCTCCTGGGGTCAGGGGGGCTGCCTGATCTGAGCCCCTAGAACCCTGCCTTCCTCTTATCTCTTCTCTCATCTCCCACTGCCCCTTCGCTGCTCTATATTCTTAGAGTGATTTCCGCTCTGGTTGGCGAATTCTTGTTTTCAATTTCTATCGAACTCTCAAACCAATCTCTTCTGAGCCTTTTTGACCAAAATGAGGGCAGCGTTGGTGTCTCTCTTTATTGCAGGTCTAAGGATGGGTCACAGATAGTACCCCCCAAAGATCTCATGAGAGTTTTACAACTCATCTTTTTTTCTGTGAATGCACCTTAAAAAAAATTTTTTTTAATTGGAGTTGATTTATAGTGTTGTGTTAGTTTCAGGTGTACAGTAATTGGGATCAGTTATACATATACACACATCCCCTCTGTTTTTAGTCTTTTCCCATATAGGTCATTACACAGTACTGAGTAGAGTTCCCTGTGCTACACAGCGCCTTCTTATTAGTTACCTGTTTTATACTAGTGCTGTGTATACCTCAATCCCAATCTCCCAATGTATCCCTACTCTCCACCCCCACTTTACCCTCTGGTAACCGTAATTTTTATTTTCTGTTTCAGTGACTCTATTTCTGTTTTGTAGATAAGTTCATTCGTATCCCCCTTTTAGATTGCACGTGTAAGCAATATCATATGATATTTGTCTTTCTTTGACTTACTTCACTCAGCAGAGAATGAACCATTTTGATCATTCCTAGTTTTTGTTACTAAACAGTTCATCTTTAGGTATTCTATATTGATTCTTCTCTCTGTTCTAAGTTGTTCAAACTGATTTATTCCTATTCCTCCATCCCTTCCTTTTTTTTTTTTTTTTCTTGGAAATGGATAATAACTCATGAGGACCAGACTCAGAGCTTTCCAGAAGCCTGAAGACAGTATGAAATCTCTCTCTTCTATTTCCTTAAACACATCTTGCTTTACCCTTGGAATGAGAGCTGAGAGCGTCTGGAGGAATGTTTATTCCCAGGTCTCTTTTGAGATGAAATAGATGGGATTTCAGCTTTGAAAATTTGGATTTCTGATCCCCCTTCATTTTTCCCAAATCAGCAAATACCACCTTGCCCAGCCTGTGCCAAGGGTGTTCCATGCCCTGCCAACATGTTGGAGGCAGGTGGTGGGGAGAGGGGATCATGGATGAGACAGAAACTCCTGACCACCAGGAAGCTTTCCAGGGAGAGTGTTTGACCACAGAAAACACATCGGCATGACCATGAAATAACAGAGATGATAAAAACACAAGCAAAGGCAGTATAGTTTGTACCTGGACCCTGCTACTTAATTTCTTTGTGCCTTAATTATAAACTTTCTTAGTATATAAACTAAGGAGCATCATATTACTTGTCCCATCAGTTGTTGCAATAACTCAATGAATTAAACTATGTAAAATATTTAGAACATAGCATGACTCATAATAGTTCCTAAATGTTAGCTATTCATAACCGTGATTTTTTTCCCCCCATGGTAGCAATCAGTAGCTCACTGCAAGCAGGATAATTAACATTTAAAGGAAAAGTTTTCCAAGAAACAATACAGAGGAAGGAGTCCTGAAGTCTGAGGAGATATTTTCCCTGTTGTTTTTGTTTAGTCACTAAGTCATGTTTGCAACCCCATGGACTATAACCCTGCCAGGTTCCTCTGTCCATGGAATTTTCGAGGCAAGTATACTAGAGTGGGTTGCCATTTCCTTCTCCAGGAGATCTTCCTGACCCAGGGATAGAACCTGAGTCTCCTTCATTTACAGGTGGGTTCTTTACCACTGAGCCACCAGGGAAGCTCTTATTTAATCTGAGTCCTGGCTACAAAGCACATCTCTTAGTGAGTAAGGAGAATAGCAGGCTCCATATCACTCTGGTCTTCATCTTGAAAGACTGTCCTTTGCAAGAGGATTAATATATTCTTCGTGACCCCAAAGGTTAAAACTAAGACCAGTGACAATCTTCTAAAGGTTTCACTGTCTCATATAGAATGTTCTGCGTAGGAGAAAGTTTTCTGTCACTAAAGGTCTTCAGACAGACCCTGAATGAGACCTGTACTCTAACCTGGCACTTCTCAATAGAAACATCATTGGCCACATTATGTAGCCATGTTTAAAAAGGTAAAACAACAACAACAACAAAAGCAGGTGACACTGATTTTATGAATATGTTTTATTTAACCCAGTGTATCCAAAATATTATTAGTCAACATTCATCAATATAAAGCTTTCTGGGATATTTTTACATTCATTTTTTTAAAAACATTGTATTTTTTTTTTTTTTTTGAGTATAGCTAATTAACAATGTTGTGATAGTTTCAGGTGGACAGTAAAAGGACTTAGCCATTCTCTCCCATACTCCCCTCCCATCCAGGCTGCCACCTCACACGGAACAGAGTCCCCTGTGCTATACAGTAGGACCTTGTTGGTTATCCATTTTAAATATAGCAGCATGTACATGTCTATCCCAAGCTCCCAAAGTATCCCTTTAGATTGATTTTAATACTAATCTAGGATGTCTTTGCAGAACAGTTGCCCACTGACCGCTCCCTTACTAGTTTTCATAAAATTTTCCTTTAATATTTATATTTTTCCTTCATTCTTCCTTTCTTTTTTTTGTCTTTTCTTTATTTCTAGTCTCTCATTTCTTCCTTTATACATATGGCTTGTTTCGCTACCAGATTTAACACATACTTTATGACATTATTGAGCAAAACCAAGTTTTTGTCCTCTTTCTTTGTTCAGTTGTTCTTATAGTTGTCCATTTTTCTTGTTATTGTCCCAAATGACTTCTGATTTTTTTCTCTAATTCTGAGTTGGAGATCTGTTGATGTAGGATATTGCAGATACAGGTAAGAAGACAATTGCTTTGTTGTGTGATATTTCAGCACCTTCTTAGGTTGTTGGACCTAATTTCTAGGTAGGAAGAATCACTGCTGGTTAAATGTGAGTGTTAAAGAATTAAATACACTTAAAGTAGGTCAGAAGGAGAAAGACAAATACCATATAATGTCACTTATATGTGGAATATGAAGTATGAACCAAATGAACTCATCTATGAAACAGAGACAGACTCACAGACATAGAGAGCAGACTTGTGGTTACCACAGGCAGGGGTAATGAGGGAGGGATGGACCAGGAGTTGGGATTAATAGATGCAAATTATTATATAGAGAAAGGATAAACAGCAAGGTCCTCCTGTATGGCACAGGGAACTATATCCAATGTCCTGGGATAACCCATAATGGAAAAGAATATGAAAAAGAATGTATATATGTATAACTGAGTCACTGCTGTGCAGAAGAAACTAACTGAATATTGTAAATTAACTATACTTCAATAAAATATATTTTTAAAAAACCCAAAATATGGAAGGCAATTGTAAGGGGGAAAAAAAGAATCAAACACACTCAACCTCAGTTATAGACAAACTGTCTTCAAAGGGACGTGAAGATCACAGTGATGGCAAGTGTTCTTGAAACCTGGTTTCTGACAATCCTGAGCAACTGAAGGAGAACCAGGACATCCCAGAGCCACTAGAGGAGTTGAACAGAAGGAATGTAGCCTTTGAAGTGGTGTGTTATCTGCATGGCAGAGAAGGAACAAAACTGCTATCAATGTGAGAATAATAGGGTCCTCTTGACTAACCTAGATAGCATATTCAAAAGCAGAGACATTACTTTGTCAACTAAGGTCTGTCTAGTCAAGGCTATGGTTTTCCCAGTGGTCATGTATGGATGTGAGAGTTGGAGTGTGAAGAGGGCTGAGCACTGAAGAATTGATGCTTTTGAACTGTGGTGTTGGAGAGGACTCTTGAGAGTCCCTTGGACTGCAAGGAGATCCAACCAGTCCATTCTGAAGGAGATCAGCCCTGGGATTTCTTTGGAAGGAATGATGCTAAAGCTGAAACTCCAGTACTTTGGCCACCTCATGCGAAGAGTTGACTCATTGGAAAAGACTCTGATGCTGGGAGGGATTGGGGGCAGGAGGAGCAGGGGACGACAGAGGATGAGATGGCTGGATGGCATCACTGACTCGATGGATGTGAGTCTGAGTGAACTCCGGGAGTTGGTGATGGACAAGGAGGCCTGGCATGCTGCAATTCATGGGATCGCAAAGAGTTGGACACGATTGAGCGACTGAACTGAACTGAACTGAACTGAACTTGCCTCTTGGAGAGCATCAAGCACTGTTGAATGGAAACATCATATAGTTACACTGATCCATAGAGAGAACTCATGGAAATCAGGTAGAATAAAATTGAGAGCAGAAGGAGATAGGAAGGCAAGTCCCCTTTGACAAAGAACTGAAACTGGCTTAGGAGACATTGTAGGATGTGCATCATGTGTGCTCAGTTCTTCAATTGTGTTGAACTCTTAATGAACCCATGGGCTGTAGCCTTCTAGGCTCCACTATCCATGGGATTATCCTGCTGGGAATACTGGAGTGGGTTACCATTATCTCCTCTAGGGGATTTTCCTAACCCAGGGATCTAACCTGTATCTCCTGTGACTCTTTGGCAGGCAGATTCTTTATCACTTGAGCCACCTGGGAAGCCCTTACTGTGTGACAGATTCTTCTGATTATAAACCAAGTTTACAGAGCCCTTTCAGATCCTTACCCACTTCAATTAATTGCTTTCAGATCCTTAATCAGATCCTTACAACAACCCTATGAGATGGGTTGAGGGTGAAAGTGAAGTTGCCCAGTTGAGTCCGACTCTTTGCGACCCCACGGACCTTAGCCCACCAGGCTATTCCATCCATGGAATTTTCTAGGCAAGTGTACTGGAGTGGGTTGCCATTTCCTTCTCCAGGGGATCTTCCTGACCCAAGGGCAGAACCCAGGTCTCCTGCATTGGAGGTAGATGCTTTACAGTCTGAGCCACCAGGGAAAGCCATGAGATGGGTTGATTGGGTGTTATTAATGTCATCCACCTTTTACTACATGAGGAAACAGCCTCAGAAGTCAGCTAGCCAGTAAGGACCTGACCAGTTCTTGATTGTGGTCTTCTGGTTCTGAGGCTAAGAAGTAGATGTAATTTGCTAGCTGGAGCATATTGTTCAGGAAAGACATAAACGTGCTTCAAAACAGCAGTATGTCAAAAAGGGGATTAGTCCCTCTATTTGGATCAATTATTTAGATTTTTCACTTGGAGATGGAAAAAGGGACAGTAACCTTTGAGGGTTCACTATCTGCAAAATGATTTTCTGGGTGCTTTGCTTAAATTATCTGTAAATATATATATCTAAATATTTCTAAAAAATATTTATAAAGTTTCCAGTAGCTCTATCAGAGAGCATTATTATCCCATTTGACAGATCAAGAAAGTGAGGCTAGAATGATTAATTTAACTGAGGCAACAGATCTAGGACTTGGTGGAACCAACATTTGATTGCAAGTTTGCTGGCCTGCAAACGCATGCTTCATTCCAACACATCACATGGGAACTCTGGGGTCTCTATCCTTCTGTCTGTCTCTTTGCAATAGTTCTCTGTTTTTTTCTAGTTTCATCCTTCTCTGGACCATTTCACATTGCCTACAATACTGATTTTCCCCAGTTAATGATAAGCATTTACTAATATGTATCAAGCAATTTCTGTGTGTCAGGAACTGTCCTCAGTGTTTGTTTAGATGACCTAATTTAAATCTCACACGACCAGCAGGTCCTGTACTTTCCTCCTAATTCTTCAGGGGGAAAAGGCAGCACAGAGTAGTTTAGATACTCGACCAAGGTCACTCAGTAAGCAGTAGCGCTCCAATCATGTCACAGTCAAGTAGACACAATGCATAAAAATTAATTTGCCTGGTTGTGAGTGGAAGAAGAAAAATTGTGTAGTCTCAACTTCTTACCTACATGTTTTGCTTGTCTTGAAGTTGGCGGAGAGGCTGGGTTTTTGAGGTTGAAAATTAGGAGAAAAAGGGAAGGATGGTGAATGAAGTGGCAGCTGGGAATGGAATCCAGGATATAAGTCGGGATCAGCAGGTGGCGGGAGAGCTCCTGAGATGGGAGTGAATGAATCCAGGAAGGGAGTAGGTATTCCTATCTTTAGGGAGGAGGCAGGAAGTTGGCAGTGTTCCTTACTCCCAGACTCTGTTTTCTCCTTGAGGCCATAGTCCGTATTGGATTAATACTTGCACCTCCCCCAATAGCCTAATTGTTACTGTTGTCGTTTAGTCTGTAAGTCGTGTCCGACTCTTGGGACCCTATGGACTGTAGCCTGCCAGGCTCCTCTGTCCATGGGATTTCCCAGGCAAGAATATTGGAGTGAGTTGCCATTTCCTTCTCTAGTAGATCTTCCTGACCCAGGGATCAAACCTGTGTCTCCTGCATTGGCAGGCATATTCTTTACCACTTGGGAATCCCCCATAGCCAAATGCGGTGACTTAAATTGGTAGGTTCTCTGGATATTTGATGAACGAATGAAGGATCTAAGAGGAAAATAAAATCATTTTCAATTTTTTCTTTATCCTTTTGTTCAGTATCACTAAACCTAATCATGTGATCCTTAGTTTCCCCCTTGCCCCAGCAATTGTTATAGTGTGTGTGTGTGTGTGTGTGTATCGTAGTGATGGTTTAGTCCCTCAGTCATGGTCGACTCTTTGTGACCTCATGGACTGTAGTTCACCAGGCTCATGTGTCCATGGGATTCTCCAGGTAAGAATATTGGAGTGGGTTGCCATTTCCTTCTCCAGGGGATCTTCCTAACATAGGGATTGAATCTGGGTCTTCTGCATTACAGATAGATTCTTTACTGACTGAGTCTCTAGGGAAGCCCTTGTGTTTAGTAAGTGCATAATAAACATTTATTTTTAACTAATATATTTACATAAATAAATATTTATTAGCTTAATTGCAGTTCTTTGGAGACACACTTGTGGGGTGTACTGTCACTTACAGGGGCTAATGAACAGATTCTTGGTTTGGTTGACTCAAGACAGTGACCTCTGACAATGACTTGACCTCTGACAATGACTTTTTTCCCAAGACTGGGAAAAATCTTGGGAAAAGCTGGCTGAGGAGGGGGCCGTGAGACCAGAGGAAGGTAGCTGGTCCAGGGTGGGTGAAGGAGCAAGAGAGGCCTGTGGGCAGATGAGCTCAGCCTTCCTGGGTACCCTGGGTAACAAGGTAGACTATATGTCTCAGAATCATCCTTCCTTGGTGTAAGGATTAGGGCTGTTCATTCCTCCAACACCCACTGGGCACTAGTGAAGGGCTACTCCTAGGAGGTGTTCGTTCTCTGACCCATCTGGTCTTTGCAGTGGGTGAGGAGGCTCTGATGGTCAGAAAAATGTCCCCAGGCCCAGAGATCTGGGGCTGCCCCTGGGGAGTGGAGCTGGTACTCACTGAAATAGCAAAAAGCAAGAGAAATAAATTGATTTCTGGCAGCATCCACTACAAAATACCCATTTACTTTCCTCTTATCCAGCTTCCCTGTCTTCCACAAGTTATTAGCTTTTATGTTTTCATGTCAGTGTTTTATTTATGGATGGTGGGGAAAGCCTAAATATGTATAAGGAAATACAGCCTATGACAGTTATATCTCTAAATTGTCCCATTTAATAACCTAACTTTCTTTGCCAGTAAATTTGGAAATTTAAACTTCCCTGGTGGCTCAGTTGGTAAAGAATCCGCCTGCAGTGCAGGAGACCCCAGTTTGATTCCTGGGTCAGGAAGAGCCACTGGAGAAGGGAATGGCTACCCATTCCAGTATTCTGGCCTGGAGAATTCCATGGACTGTATGGGGTTGCAAAGAGTCGGACATGATTGAGTAAATGGCACTTTCACTTTGGAAATTTAATGACTTGCTCAGTGTTATCATTTAAAATAGTTAAAATGTGCTTAAAAGAACATTTGTACCTATGATGTTGGATATCCAGGCTTTGGCCATTTTTTAAAATTGATTTTTATTGAAATATAGTTGTTTTGCAATGTTGTGTTAGTTTCTGCTGTTACAGCAGAGTAGGCCAGCCATGCATATCCATATGTCCCCTCTTTTTTGGATTTCCTTTCTATTCAGGTCACCACAGAGAACTGAATAAAGTTCCCTAAGCTATATAGTATGTTCTCATAAGTTACCTATTTTGTACACGGTAGTGTATACATGTCAATCCCAGTCTCCCAATTCATCCCACTGGTGTCCATACATTTGTTCTCTACGTCTTTGTCTCTATTTTGTAAAGATCATCTATACCATTTTTTCTAGATTTCACATATATGAGTTAATATATGATATTTGTATTTTTTTCTTTATGACTTACATCACTCTGTATGATAGGCTTTAGGTCCATCCTTGTTGGCTCAGATGGTTAAAGAATCTGCCTGCAATGCAGGAGACCCAGGTTCAATCCCTGGGTTGGGAAGATCCCCTGGAGAAGGGAATGGCAACCCACTGCAGTATTCTTGCCTGGAGAATTCCATGGACAGAGGCTATAGTCCATGGAGTCACAAAGAGTTGGACATGACTGAGCACCTAACACTTTCACAGGCCCATCCATGTCTCCACAAATGACCCAGCTTCATTCCTTTTTATGGCCAGACTTCAGCCATTTTTAACCTGAGACACTGCATGGAAACTTCTTTCCTAAATGCATTTTGACTTTTTATATTTCTCCCCTTGAACTGTGGGCTCTGTATATCAGGGAACTTGTCCTAGTTTGTCTTTACATTGTCACCAACAGGGTGCCTGGTATCTTTATTTGTTGAAAAATAAGAGATTAGTAAGACTGAGTTAAGATGTATGGCTGGTCTCGTCAATTCGGTAAATACATTTCTGATGTATAAGTACCATCTATTCTCATTTGTTCAGCTTTGCAATATTTCTGTTACAAAAACATAGTATAGACCACAAAAATTGAATGTTTAGCCAAATAAAACATTGGTCTGGTTCATATTGACAAAAACGCCATAAGCTGTCTTTTGGTCAAGATCTTGAATCACTTTCAGAGGAAAACAGATGACATTTTAAATCAGAGACATTGCACAGAGACAGTGATACAAGCAAAACTCACATGTTGACGCGTCAAGGAGAAGAATAACGTATGAACACAGGATCATAAAGCGATAATTTTACATTTCCTTTTATTGTCTGGCAGAAGCAATATCAAACTTGCACTGCTTCCTAGTGTCCAAGATACATAAAGGAAATAAGAAGAGATAAGTTTGTATTGAAATAGAAGCTTTTCATTTGCAAGTACTTCTGTTATAAATATAAACATTTATAAATTGCTCTTTGGGAAAAATAAACTTTCAGAGTAAAAAGTCGTATGAAATAGATCCATCATCTTGAATCAAGCATTAAATAAAAGAAAGTACCTGAGTTAACAGTCAGGAAATGCTTCAAATTTAATAACTATTCCTTTATTCATTCAACAGATACTTGTTGAGGGCCTATTATGCTCTGAAAAGAAAGAATATGGTGCTGGATTGGAAAGATAAGTCTTTCTACTTAGGGAATTTACATTCCAGTAGGGACAGACAAAACATAAATAAACAAAATTTAAAAAATATATATTTTAAGGTGGTTATTGATATTATATAGAAAATAAAAGAGTAAAATTAGAGTTGTTAGCTCACTGAGGAGTTGGCAATTGAGTTGGAACCTTAATGAGTGTCTCAAGAAAAGGGAACTTGAAATATGGAGTCTGTAAAGTGAAAATGAGTTTCAAGTTTTTGAGGAACAGAAAGGCTTTGTGGCTGGGAGGAGGTGAGTGAGAGAGCAAGGGTGGGAGGAGGTGAAAGTAGGAACAGCTCCCTTGGAAGGTGTAGCATCTGGTGAGCTGTGACATGGAGACTGGAGGGTTTTGTTCCTGTGTGTGCAGTGGTCCTTGTGAAGGGTTTACACTTGGGAAGAGATATGGTGAAAAACAAAATCTCTTCCATCCTGGAAAACCTCTCCCCAAAAGTAAAAGAAAAGAAAATAATTTTATTCTTGAATAAGTATTCAAGCAGAATGTGACATGTATTGGCAATCTACTAAAGAGACTGCAGAAACAGAGAAATTTGACCCTTTTATATGGCCAAGTAGAAACATTTCATGGCCTCAAGTAGATTTTACAGTCTGGGGTCAGGTGACATGTTAAGCCTGTCTCACCCAGGAAACTGGGAGATCAGGCATTATTGCTAATGATTCCATTTCAAACAGAGGAAAATCAGAGCAAGACCATGGTGGCTTGGTCTGGGGTATGGTAGTGGAGATACAGAGAAAAGACTGGCTTAGGGAACATGTATTAGTTGGGTTCTCCAGAGAAACAGAACCAATAGAATGTGTATGTGTGTGTCCACCTCTGCCTCTCTCTCTTTCTACGTACCTATCTCTCTACCTATCATCTATCAATATTTTTTGAGAGAGATTTATTTTAAGGAATTGCTTCATGCAGTTGTCGGAGAAGCTAATGGCACCCCACTCCAGTACTCTTGCCTGGAAAATCCCATGGACGGAGGAGTCTGGTAGGCTGCAGTCCATGGGGTCGCTGAGGGTCAGACACGACTGAGCGATTTCACTTTCACTTTCACTTTCATGCATTGGAGAAGGAAATGGCAACCCACTCCAGTGTTCTTGCCTGGAGAATCCCAGGGACGGGGGAGCCTGGTGGGCTGCCGTCTATGGGGTCACACAGAGTCGGACATGACTGAAGTGACTTAGCAGCAGCAGCACGCAGTTGTGGATGCTAACGAGTCCAAAATGTACAGGAGTAGGTTGGCATGTTGGTAACTCAAGCAAGAGTGGATATTGCAGTTCAGGTCCAAAGATAGTCTAGAGATAGAATTTCCACTTCTCTGGGTGACCTCAGCCTGTTTTCTCTGAAGGCCTTCAGCTGATTAAGTGAGGCCCACCCACAGTATGGGGTATAATCTGCTTTACTAAAAGTCTACTGATTTAAATGTTAATCTTCTAGAACTAGAACAAAAACAAAAAACTTGCGCAAACAACCTTCATAGCAACATCCAGACAGGTGTTTGATCAATTATTTTGATCCTATGGCCCAGCCAATTTGACACATAAAAGTAACCATTGTGGTACATTTTTGGAGAGAGCCAACAGGTTATAATTTTGTCCTAGAAAGTGAAGGAAAGCTGAGAATCTAGATGACTCCTAGGTCTTTGGCTTGTAGATCTAGATGTATGATGGTGCCATTAATAAAAAAGGATATTGGATGTTTGCTCATGAAATGCCATCATAGTTAAAGTTAAGATGGAACTACAGATGAAAATTAAATACATGAAATAAAACTCAAGGAAGTATAAAAACCTCTGAAAGAGGAATGCTATTCTTGCATAAAGACTTCTAAACACCTTACTTTAAATGGCTGGTTACCAGCTGGTTGGTTGACTGAATTTAGACAGTAAGCATTGGCCACTCAACAATACAGTCAAATAACTGAAGTAGAAGGTGGAAGGTAGATTCCATCAGGAAGATACTAAGCAAAACTATGTGTAATGTGGAAGAGAAGTCTAGAGAAGAAAATAATAGGTGCCATGGCCAACACAAATTAAATGTAAAGGTCAATATAGATAAGTCTACAAATATCTTTGGCAACATTTTCATAGTTCAGTACCCTTTTCAGTTCAGTTCAGTTCAGTCGCTCAGTCGTGTCCGACTCTTTGC
>SJYT01079477.1:744382-824977 GCA_006410635.1 Cephalophus harveyi | reverse complement strand
TGTCATCTGCATATCTGAGGTTATTGATATTTCTCCCGGCAATCTTGATTCCAGCTTGTGTTTCTTCCAGTCCAGCGTTTCTCATGATGTACTCTGCATATAAGTTAAATAAGCAGGGTGACAATATACAGCCTTGACGCACTCCTTTTCCTATTTGGAACCAGTCTGTTGTTCCATGTCCAGTCCTAACTGTTGCTTCCTGACCTGCATACAGATTTCTCAAGAGGCAGGTTAGGTGGTCTGGTATTCCCATCTCTTTCAGAATTTTCCACAGTTTATTGTGATCCACACAGTCAAAGGCTTTGGCATAGTCGATAAAGCAGAAGTAGATGTTTTTCTGGAACTCTCTTGCTTTTTCCATGATCCAGCGGATGTTGGCAATTTGATCTCTGGTTCCTCTGCCTTTTCTAAAGCCAGCTTGAACATCAGTACCCTTTTAGCCAGATATAAATATTTGTATGGTACATTATCCATTTAAAGAACATTTTATCTTCCTATTTCCTGGGTTTTACTGTGAGTAAAACGCAATATTATTAAAATTTTAATTGTATTACCAATGCACAAAGTTACTCATGTTGCCACACAAAGATCAAGCTTGGGAAGGACTTCAGTTAGATGGGGGGAGATTGCGTTGACACTGCATGTTCTGTTGACAGACGTCAACTCCAAATATGCCAACAGAAGCAGATGTTCTGAATTCAGCTCTAGTGAGTCCCGATTCCAAGAAGTGGAACCAGCAGACATGCGGAACCCAGCCAAGGAATCTAGGCAGAGGTTCAAAGTAGCTCTGAATTAGGAACCCAGGCAAGTCAGAGGCAGGAGGTCTCTACCAAGTGTAGACAAAAGCAGATATGGCAAGAGAACATAATCTTTTGAGGCAAAGATCCATAATGACCTCAAAGTTGATGGTCCAAGACTGATCTTAGAGTGTGAGTGTTGCCAAGCCCACAGGGGTGTTGAGGACAGTAAATAAAATTTGGCTTGTGAAAGTGCTTTGTAAACAGCAAAGGGTTCTGTTTGTGATACTATGATTATTTGATAGTTTCACTGGGATGACCTGATTAAAATTGAGGTTAGCTGATGCAAACTATTGTATAGAGGATGGATAAAAAATAGGTCCTACTATATAGCAGAGGGAACTATATTCAATATTCTGGGATAAACCATAATGGAAAAGAATGTAAAAAAGAATATATGTATGTATAACTGAATCACTTTGTTGTAGCATAAATTAACACAATATTGTAAATCTATTTGTTGTTCAGTTGCTAAGCTATGTCTCACTCTTTGTGACCCCATGGACTGCAGCATGCTATGCTTCCCTGTAAATCAACTTATACTTCAATGAATGAAAAAAATAAAGTTGAAATCAATTGTAAAAAAAAAAACAAGCTCATTTAGCCAAACCCTCAAACACCTGTAATACTATACTAGCTCACTTTGAAAGAAGCTCTTAAGTAGAAGGAATTTACTCAAACTTCACAAAAAGTGTTTAATTTATGTTTGTGCCCCCCAAATAATCAATTCCTTTCATTTGTCTATTAAAAAATAGACAAGAAAATCTTTAAATGATCAAACTTGAATTCAGTTGTGATTTAAAGGATAAAAATGTGCTTATTAGCTCCTTTTATTCTTTTCTTTTTTGGCAAGAGGAAGTTGAGTTTTGCCAGATAGCAGCTATATACTACAAGAATAAACCATGTATACATATTTATTTAAAGTACCAACCCCAAATTGCAAACATAAAAAAACACTGTTATTTGTAAAGTTACTCTTATAAATATTACCTTAAACAATATAAAAACATAACATACTCAACCTTTACTGCAAACTTCACAAATTATTACAGTTTTCAAATGCATTTTGTATTATTTTTTAATACAAAGGTCAAGTTGAATATGCCAATGAAATGACAGATACTAGATGTCTGAGTTGCCCACTGTTGCATGGGAAACAAAACAAAAAAGCTCTCTAGTTGCCCAGACCTGGGCTACCCAGCAGACTCTTAGCTCACAGATTTGCTGGCCATTAAAGGAAGGTAAATATTTCTAAAATAAAATTGTTTTTCTAGACACAAGAGACTTTCCCAGTGTTTAGAATAATTGTGTACCAGTTCAGTTCAGTCGCTCTATAGGTTTCATCTATCTCAAAGAGGGTAAGGATAGTCAGGCTTCAAAATTCTGTTCTAGGACACAGAAATATTTAATTTTATACTTTATTGTATTCATCTCCAAACTTGTTTTTCTCAGATGAGTGTTATTTCTTCTTCTATTATCTATCTTTTATGTTTGTGCATGCTTATATTTGTGCTTAGTCGTGTCCAACTCTTTGCAGCCCCATGAACTGTAGCCTGCCAGGCTCCTCTGTCCATGGAATTCTCCAGGCACGAATATTGGAGTGGGTTGCCATTTCCTCCTTAAGGGGATCTTCCCTACCCAGGGATTGAACCCGTGCATCTCCTGCATTGGCAGGCACATTCTTCACCACTGCGCCACCTGGGAAGCCCCCTTTTATGTTCACTTCACTACAATTCATGTGCATTTAAAGCGTTTGAGCCTTTTCATAAGGTTCCTTGTCCAAACTAGAACATCTTGAAGATTTCCAGTCAATTACTGGCAGCTGGCAGCCATGTACTCCTGAGAGAGGACCCTCAACCCAGTCTTTCCAGCTTCAGGGACCCTTCTGGAGGAGCTGAGTTGGCCCAGGCAGAGTTAATTTCATCCTTTTTCCTGTGATCATAGGTCTTTAAGGGAAATGGAAAAATTGAGAACTTATTTTTCTTTAACTTTTATTTTATAGCTAATAAACAACGTTGTGATAGTTTCAGGTGGACAGCAAAAGGACTCAGCCACACATATACATGTATCCATTCTCTCCCAACCTCCCCCCCCACTTCCAGGCTGCCATATAACATTCAGCAGAGTTTCCTGTGCTATACAGTAGGTCCTTGTTGATTATCTATTTAACCTTAAGAACTTTTGAACTAAAATATTGCCTTTATCCTATGTATCCACTTAAACACCCTTTCTCTTTTTTTAACAGACACAAGGCAATTTTTAATATACAATGAAGATCACAAGCGTTGCGTGGAAGCATTAAGTCCCAGTGCAGTCCAAACTGCAGTTTGCAACCCGAACAATGAAGCTCAGAAATTCCGATGGGTGTCTGAATCCCAGATCATGAGCGTTGCACTTAAATTATGCTTAGGGGTGCCATCAAAAATGGATTGGGTTCCTGTCACTCTGTATGCCTGTGACTCTAAGAGTGAATTTCAGAAATGGGAGTGCAAAAATGACACGCTCTTAGGAATCAAGGGAGAAGATTTATTTTTTAACTATGGCAACAGACAAGAAAAGAACATTATGCTTTACAAGGGATCGGGTTTATGGAGCAGATGGAAGGTTTATGGAACCACTGATGATCTGTGCTCTAGAGGTTATGAAGGTAAGAAGCTTGGAATTTTTTTTCCTTTGTCTTTCTGTCCATTTTTTCTCATCCTCTTTTTCGAGAACTAGTTCAAGAAAATAAGCATATTCTTGTTCAGTCTATACTAGAAATATTGATTGCTTTTGAATTTGGAATGATTGTGTGTTCTGTGAGTGAATAAATGCAGTTAAAAAGTCCTGAGTGATACTTTAGCTATTTGTGATTAATGGGAAGACATTTCTTATAACTTTTGCTAAATTTTTTCCGGACAACTATTACTATTTTTGGAAATTACTTTTCACTGTCATCTTTAATTCAGAGTCTTGAATTTAATGCTGTGTGATTGTCATGATAAATGAATTTAACCAAATGTTTCTTTTCCTTTGGTTTAAGTCATCTCTAAACAAAAGATCTATGGAAACACATTTTTTAATAACTCAGATTGCAGAAAATCTTGACATCGACAGTTTGGGTTTCTAAATGTTTCTAATTTATTTGTTACCTTATGGGTATTTAGAAACATTATGTAATAATCAGAAAATTAGCAAAGCTGAGGCATTAGCTTGTAAATTAACCTTTAGCATGTTTAGTCTGCTATTTTAGAAAGTGATAGCACCAGTGGGCAGAAAATTACTTTATATGTAGTTGGTTCCTTTAGCTCTTCAAGGTGAAATAAAATCAGAGTATCTAGTCTTCTCTCATCTAGGCCAAATTTCATTTTCTGGCAGCTGCACAGAAAAAATAAAACAAAAAAGGACTTGAAGTCCTTTACAAAGGCCTCTTGAGTCAGACGATGATGTAGCCACATTCTAGGATGGGTCATTTGGTTGTTGTGTAGAGCTATCTAGAACATCCTCAAGGTCAGAGAAAGAGTTTGCCTTTTGGGACAAGAGATTAACCTGTTTCCAAAGTTACTATGTTACCGAGGCTGCAAAGTTTGGTTGAACTTGTCTGATGGCAGCTATGCAGAGCATCAGAGTTCAGCTCTTTGCAAGATGATGATTTATCAGCTTTCCATTTTCCTTCTTATGTTCTATAAAGAGAGTAACAAAGTAGGAATTAAAGAAGAGTGAGGAGGAGGGCTCAGAAAAAGTTATCCTGAGGCCTTTTTCGAAAATAATGTAGATTTAGAAATTATGTGAGAGACAACCAAAGTAGCATAGCATTTCAAGAGAAACTTGACGGAAAGTTGTAGGGCAGGACAAAGGTGAACTAAACGTTGACTGAGTCAAATTCCACAGATAGGACAATAGTTCTAATTGAGGAATTCAACACAAGGAAGTTTGGTGCTAAAAGATGGGAATTCTCATTTTATTTTAAAAGATATCACTGAAGTTCTACAATCCCCTTCCCACTCCCTGCCCACACTTTCTGATCTTCTGTTTGCTTTCAGAAAAATATGCATAGGATTTAAGACAGTGGTTCTCAAATTTTAACGTGATTAAGAAACATCTGGAGCATTTGTTAAAAAAACAGATCCCAAGGTCCTCCCTCACTAGATTTCAAATTAAGCATATTGGGGGAAGGGCCTAGGGATCTACTGAATTATTTTTATGAACACCTGGGTGATTGGATGCAAATAATCCCTTGACCACGCTTTGCATAGTCCCTAACTCTCTCCCAGTACTTAAGGTATTCCTGCTAGATGATCTAGCCTTTCAGAGAGATCTTGGAATCCATTCATTGGAATATATGTTAGAAGTAAAGACAAGGCAGAGAGAATGTATGGAGATTCTTTGTCTCTCTAAAAAAGATATGGGGAGGAATACTGTCTGAGACCAAAGATTTAATTTTTGAGTAATAGAATTAGATTTTGTAGATTTCAAAGCCTCTGAGGATTGTCTGGAAGAGTGGACCACAAGAGGAAGAGGCAATGAGTGCTGTGTCATGAGTTATTAGTGAAGTTGGCCTCTTCAGTGCTTTGTTTAATAAATCAAGTTAGGGACTAGTGGACGGCACTGCGCTTCTACTGCAGGGAGGGTGGGTTCAATCCCTGGTCAGGGAACTTAGATCAGCATGCCCTGTGGTGTAGTCAAAATTTTTAACAAAATAAATAAATACATTGAATTAGTCCTTAAAAAACCATTTTTGATTGGCATTTATAAGTTGAGCTCTGAAAATTCCTTGGCTGCTTTAATAAGCAGTGAGACTAAGCCCTAGGTAGTCTTTATAAGGTTTACTTCATACAAAAGAACAATAGCATAATTATTACAAATCCAGCATATTTTTATACAATCTGTGATTTGGAAAAATAGTCCTATAACTTAGTAGAACCAAATTTAGAATCACATTTTAAACTTATTAACAGCTAGGTGGCTCAGATGGTAAAGTGTCTGCCTCCGAGGCAGGAGACCCGGGTTCGATCCCTGGGTTGGGAAGATCCCCTGGAGAAGGAAATGGCAACCCACTCCAGTACTCTTGCCTGGAGAATCCCATGGATGGAGGAGCCTGGTGGGCTACAGTCCATGGGGTTGCAAAGAGCTGGACACAACTGAGTGACTTCACTTTCATTTTTCAATTGGGAAAAAAATTTGAGGGAATTGAAAATAAACCTAGTTTTTAAGGTAGAGTGGATAAGTATGAATAAAGGAAAAGGAAAAGAGGTAAGTCATTTATTTTTGTCATACTCTTTATGTACATTGGGATTCCCTGATAGCTCAGTTGGTAAAGAATCCACCTGCAATGCAGGAGACCCTGGTTCGATTCCTGGGTTGGGAAGATCTGCTGGAGAAGGGATAGGCTACCCACTCCAGTATTCTTGGGCTTCTCTTGTGGTTCAGCTGGTGAAGAATCCACCTGGGAGACCAGGCTTCGATCCCTGGGTTGGGAAGATCGCCTGAAGAAGGGGAAGGCTACCCACTCCATATTCTGGCCTGGAGAATTCCATGGACTGTCTAGTCCATGGGGTGACAAACAGCTGGACACAACTGAGTGGCTTTCACTTCACTTTACTTATGTACATTAGGCGCCATGCTATGTGCTTTACAACTGTTGTATTATCTAAATAACTTTTAAGATGTCTTTAAAGAATTTTTTAAATTCATAGATCGATGAAACAATTAGGAAAAGAGTATTCTTATCTAGAAAAAATTCTCAATATCAACTGGTCACAAGAGACTAAATATTTCAGTATAGAAGACTATTATCTCCCAGAGATAATCTGAACATACTGGATAATTTAGCTACATGAGTGGTCTGGTTCTTATTGGAGATGTGACCTTCTCTAATTCTTTTGGCTTAAGCCAAACCATAATCCACAATGGTTCTATATTTGTTTCAACTTCCTTTTCTAGGTAAACCTAGAGCTTCCCATTTTGATCTGTTTGGACTCTTTTTTTTTTTAAAGACAAATATTGATGAGAGTATCTAATGGTTTTGTGTGCTTTTTTCCATGATGTGAATCAGAGATTTATATGAGAATTCCTACCCTTTCTTGGCCATTGTTGAGGGGCTTGAGTGGAGTGTGTCTTGGTAGGAGTGGTTGGAGGGGACTGAAGTTTTGACTGTGTGTTTGGGTTCCACAGATATAAGATTATTTTTCAATCTAGAGATTCAATAATTCTCCAATTTCAACCAAGAGGAAGGATAGCCTTTTCTCTATTTGGAGAAAAGGGAGAAGTCAAAGTTGGCAGTAGAGCTGACTACTTTTGGCTTGCAAGACCAAAGAGGAAAACCTATTGCCAAAGACAGCGGAACAGAAGCGGTACTAGACTTGTTCCTGAGGACACACTGCTGTATGAACCCAGCAAAAGACAGGGCTCGAGAGGGAATGGAAATACAGGGGAATTTCCTGTGTGGGACATGCGGTGTCATCAGAAGAGCAAGATCAATTCTTGCAGTATCCTTCTGATTGGGAAGTCAGTGTTCAGGAGATTCACATCCTTTCTAAGTGCAAGTCGGTGTGTCTCTTCTAGCCATGTACACACTCCTGGGCAATGCCAACGGGGCAACCTGTGCGTTTCCATTCAAGTTTGAAAACAAGTGGTACGGGGAGTGCACAACCGCTGGACGATCCGACGGCTGGCTGTGGTGTGGAACTACTACGGATTATGACACCGATAGGCTCTTTGGATATTGTCCATTGAAGTGTAAGTAACTTTAAGACAATTTTGGCATATTTAATATGGCAGCCTACCCAATCCAGTGTTCTTGCCTGGAGAATCCCAGGGACGGAGGAGCCTGGTGGGCTGCCATCTATGGGGTTGCACAGAGTCGGACACGACTGAGTCGACTTAGCAGCAGCAGCAGCAGTGATAAAACCTTGTGTATTTTTTTTCCTTTTTTCCTTTGTGTGATTTCTCATTTATTATCTCAGATCATACACCAGCACAACCCTGTACAGATGTCACTGTCCCCATTTTCTAATGGAGGGAGTGATCTGTATTGGTTAAAGACCACAGCTCACATCTTCTGACTCTTATCCCTGGGTTGCATCAAATGACTCCTTTATTTTCACTAAATACTTCTTCTCTTCAAATTCCACTGTTACTGTCAGTTATTTTCTAAGACTTTAGGGCAAATTGTACTGTATATGATACAGTATATACTTAATACCAGAGATGGTCATCCCATTTTCTAACCCCCCAATGGTTTACCTTTACTAAACTAGAGATCAAAAATAAAATTTAAGCAATGCTACAGCATGAAGTTTGATAGAGAGAGAGATGTAAGGGATGCCTGAATTTTGTGTCCATGTAATGAAAAGGGTTCTTTACTGTGAAAATGATAGTAATGCTACTCTTAAATTCAGTTTAAGAAGAGTTATCATTTAAGTTAACATAGTTTCAATGGAAGTGAGTTATGTCTATGCTAGAAGGGGTTCTAAAATGAAAATATTAGTCTTATTGGAATGATGCAAAATAAGTTGCACTGTGTTATATTGATAGGAGGGGCCATCAGAATGCTTGGTGTCCTTTCCATGCTCAAGAATCTGTTAAGAAGCAGGGCAGCGGGAGTTCCCTGGTAGTCCAGTGGTTAAGACTGTGCTTCCCCTGCAGGGGACGTGGGTTCGGTTCTTGGTTGGAGAACTAAGATTCCACATACCACACCATTCAGCCAAAAACAAAAAAAGAAAAACAGGGCAGCGGATTTGGGGTGGGATGGAGGAGGGCATTTGTGTCCGAAGGCAGAGAGAGGGGTGAAGAATGCAGAGAAACAAGAGTTCTTTGCTTCCCTTTCCATTACACCTCTTGCTGCCCACTGCTCTCATCCTTTCCTTCCCCCCGAACTTCTTACTCTTGCTAATTCAGATTCTATGGATCAGAGCTCCTGTTTTCTGCTCTCCTGCCAAGGGCTGGGTGCAGGGGCAGAGCCTCAGAGGCAGTCTGGGATGTTGTGAGACCATCTGCATGGCAAGAGTGTTGCTTACCACTAAACTTTCAGGACTACACATCCATCTACCATCACAGTATTCCAAAGATTATTGTGAAAAAACAGTCCAGTTTACAAAAGTATCTTAGTTTGTAAAGCCAAACTTCAAGAGTCGTGTTTATTTACCTCTTTTGATTTTTAATTCCTAAAAAGCACACTAAAAATTAATTTGATTTCTCAGCCCCTTAGATTATTGCAGTTCCCCTCTGGGTACAGTCCCTCTCTTCTGGTTGAGCACACACAAAACCTCACAAGTCTTCCTGTGTTCATAGTGGAACCACTCTCCCATTCTTGGGTGAGCTAAATGCATTTCTCTTTTATGATAACCTTTATTTATTTAATTTTTTTAAAAGATATTTTTACATGGACCGTTTTTTTAAAGTCTTTATTGAATTTGTTACAATATTGCTTCTGTTTTACCTTTTACTTTTTTTTTTTTTTTTGGGCTACAAAGCATGTGGGATCTTAGCTTCCCTATCAGGGATTGAACACACACTCCCTGCATTGGAAGACAAAATCTTAACCACTGTATTCCCAAGGAACTCCCCTATAACTAAAGGTTTGATTCCCATGAAAGTTGATTGATGTCTGATCTTTGTATTAGAAGTTTTGCTGTCTGAAAACAAAATTTAACCTTTTTCCTCCCATAAGATAAAGCAGTATTTGTTTTCTAGTTATGGAAGAGCATCTTTGTCCTGGACTTTGCAGGAATAGTATTTTCTAAATCTGTTATCATGTAGTGTCTTGGGGCTACAGATCTCATGGGTCCAGCTGTAACATCTTACACTTACACAGTGTTGACAGAGGTGTTGTTGGTTGCATGTATGATTTAATGAATCATTAAATGGAAGACAAATGGTGAGCCAGTAATCATTAAAAAAAAAACCACAAAGAGCGAAAACTCACCACCTTGGCTAGATGTGCATTGGAGGGATAAACTGAGTATCTTCTAGAATAAGTTTTTAGTCTCGTTGATTCCAATTTATGTCTTAAAGCAAATTATATATATTTTCCAGTTAATTATAAAAGATAAATTACTGTAGAAATTTAAAACACTTTTGATTTCAGCATGCATTATGATTTTAAAGAAACTTTTATACAATTTATGCCTTTCTTAAAGAGTTTTGCAGCTTCCCAGACTATTTCATTGTCCTTGCTTAGTGTTTCTTTCAAAAGAGCATTTTATTTTATGTTAGCCTTCAGCTAGCAGATTCAATCCAGGAAAATGAGGTCCCAGCTATTGACCTAGTGACATTTCGTATATGCTCTTCATTGTCCTTTTTATTGTTTATGGTAATGTTTTCCTTCTATTTAGACATTTATTTTCAAGTATCAGGGCAACAGGAAAAGGAAAAGCCCCCTTTCTCTCAGTTCCTCATAGCTTGCAATTTTAGCTTTCGATATCTGTTGTGCTGGTTTACTGTGGGAATTTGTACAATTTGGGGAGATAGAGGGTCAGCAAACCTATGCATTCATTGAGAAATAAGTGTTAGTTTCTTGATTTAAAATGAAAAATATTCTTTCTTTAAATGAAGAGAAAAGTCTTGTATTTTTTCTTTGCTCATTTATATCCCTTTTCTTCATTCCTAGATGAGAAAATCATCCCCCCCTTTTCTTATATTTCACACTTTCTACCACAATACAAGCCAAACCTCCAGATTTCTAAAAATATTTATTTAAAATAGCTTCCTCTTCAAATAAACCTCAAATCAGTCTCGTTTGAATCATCTCACTTACATGGAGAAAATTCCATTTGCACATTAAACTAGTAAGATCTCAAATTACATTAAGTTAAATTTAACATTAGTAACTCAAATTTATTTTTATATAAAAAATAATGATTTTATAGTTAAAACGTCTTAGAAATGTCTCTGCTGTTGCCCAGATGAACTGTTGACATATTTATCTTCCTCTTTGGTGTTTCATGGACCTTAAATTTCATATCATAGTGTGTGGTAAGTGTATGAAAAAGGTTACTTCCTTGTCATTATGTGCATATATAAAGTGTAGTCTATATGTGTATGCAGTGAGTAAGCTATATGCATATATAGTGTAGACTGTATGCAATATATGATGTTGGCTATATGCATATGAATACTATAGGCTTTATACACACGGACAACTGTCCAGTTTCTTAACAAATTGAATACTCAGAAAATCTGAGAAGTTACATAATTTTTCTCTCTTCCTTACAAATAAATGAAAGGGTTATGACTTCACGACTTGTAAGTAGAATTTTATATTACTAAAAAGATGAAAAAGAAGTTTTTATAACACAAAGCACATAAAAATATTTAATTGTTGACTCATTTCTCAATCATCTTATATGCAAAATGCTATCAATAATGCTTATTCATCTATATTATTGGCCTTTCATAGAATATAGCCAAGTTTATAGAATATATTGGGAAGTGTAAAGTAGCAAAGGAAAAAACTCAGGTAAAAATTTAAAAATTATTTTACTCTGAAGGAAAAAAATTAATGATAAGCTATTACTGAGAGGTACCAACATGTAATATTCTGCTTCCCTTGTAGCTCAGTCGGTAAAGAATCTGCTGGCAATGCAGGAGACCGGGTTCAATTCTTGGGTCAGGAATATCCCCTGGAGAAGGAAATGTCAACCCACTCCAGTGTTCTTGCCTGGAGAATCCCATGGACAGAGGAGCCTAGTGGGCTACAGTCCATGGGGTCTCAAGAGTTGGACACAACTTAGCGATTAAACCACCACAACATGAAATATATTCTAGAGATAAGAAAATGAGACTCCAGAAGCTATTGATTTAATTAAAGATCAAATCACGAGTGAGTGAGAGAGCCTGGAGGCAAGTTCTGCTCAATCTGTGGAATCCATGGCCTTTGCCTGTAATGCCTGTGTCTTTGGTCTAAAAAGACCAAACTAGAATGTGCAGGTGACATATACATTTACATATTTATTTTCTCTTCTCTTTCTTGTTTTTCTAGATTAAGGAAGTTGGGCTGTTATCTCTATTCTTTTTTTTTTAAAAAAAAGAACCACGCATTTATTTGGCTACACTGCGTCTTAGTTGAGGCGTGCAGGATCTAGTTCCCTGACCCGGGCTTGAACCTGACTGAGTCCAATCCCTTGCACTGGAAGTGAGTCCCTTAGCCACCAGATCACCAGGGAAGTCCCTGTTATCACTGTTCTTAATCTTTGTATTTGCCTCACTTCTCAACTCATCTGATCTCTAGCGTCCTAATGGAAAAACAGACAAGTATCTTTCCTTTCTTTCTCAAGGCACATGAAAGAAATGCAATGCGGTGGATCTTTGGAAAATTCCCCTTCTTCATTTCAGGAGTCAAGACAATCTCATAGTCACTTTAAACCTAAGTAAAAGAAAGAATAAAAGGAAAAGAAATACAATGTTTTAGGCATTAGTACTATCCAGATTGTTTAAAAAATATTGTCCCCTGAAAATCCTTTCCCTGGGTAATGTAATCAGTTTCTTTTGGCTTCTTTTGCAGTTGAAGGCAGTGAAAGCTTATGGACTAAGGACCCATTGACCAACATTTACTATCAGATAAATTCCAAAGCTGCTTTAACTTGGCACCAGGCGAGGAAGAGCTGCCAACAACAGGATGCCGAACTCTTGAGCATCACAGAGATACACGAGCAGACATACCTGACAGGTAATGATGTGAAATGAAAACAAAGTTGTGAGGTCATGATTGTTGTCTTTCTATGCATGCGTGCATGCTCAGTTGTGTCCCATTCTTTGCAACACCATGGACTGCCAGACTCCTCTGTCCTTGGAATTTTCCAGGCGAGAATACTGGAGTGGGTTGCCGTTTAACTTAAAAGCAGATAGCACCAATAATTATAGATATCATGATAGAGTCAGTCCTAAACAGATGATGCAGAGGGCATGACAAATGTGAAACCTGTAAAAGACACCTGAAATGACAAATAGGTTTTGTCTCATGAGCCAACTTTTTAAAAATTTGTTTATTTTTTAATTGAAGGATAATTGCTTTACATAATTTTGTTGCTTTCTGTCAAACATCAACATGAATCAGCCATAGGTATACATATGTCCCCTCCCTCTTGAATGTAGCCAGTTTTCTTCTATTAGTTGTGACAGTGTCTGGGACCTGTGCTGAGAAGGATTCTGAGGATTAATCTGGGCTCATGGGTGCCAGACTGGTCAGGTATTCTGGGTCTAGCCTCAAGTCGGTGGTTTTCCACTGACATTGAAGAATTTACTCCCACCACAAACAGGGACAAGAGCTGGGTTGTTTTTTTTTTTTTTTTTTTTTAACCTCCTAGCTCTCAAATTCCCAGACTACTAGTTTTCAGGTCTTACTGATACTGTTTCTACATTTTTTTTTTTTTTTTTAGCATTTGTTCATATGTGAAAATGAAAAGAATTAGTGTTTGCTTGAGATAAGAGGTTCTGTTTTAACTTCTGTAATCCACGCTTGGGGAACAGAGAGATCAGGACCAGAAATAAGTATGAGATTAAGAGCATCCCCCATTTCCTGCTCTAGAATCTCTCCTGCCATTCACCTTGACCCTGCTTCTAGCTTAATCTATCTCTGTTCCAGTGACCACCATGTTGAAAAAACCCATAGTGGCTTCTCGTTTCTTATCAAATAATTAACAACACATCTTTGCCTGACTTCCAGGGGCTGTCCCCTGTCCACTGAGTGCTCCCCATTGTGCTTTTCACAGTCTTGACAAAAGAAAAGTTTTGGGTTTCTCATCTAATGTCTCATACTTTCTCACCTCCACTTCTGTTTCCATGGCGTTTTTTGTATCTGGGATTCCCCACATGTTATCCAGTTGAAAGGCAATCTTCTCCCTTTCTGTCTGCAGTTCTCTTATTTGTTTACCAGTTTTATAAAAGTTACTTATATATGTTCTACTTCCTCTACTAAATTATATATACATTCATTTTAAATTCATTCCTTCATTCTACAAGATGGTATCTGTGCCTGGGGCGCTGTTCTAGGTCTTAGGGACATAACGATACCAAAGCCAGTCATGTCCTGTCCACGTGGAGCTTAAAGCTCAATGGGGAAAACACATAAACAAAAAAACAAACAAATAAATGCAAATTATCATTAAATGCCACAGAGAGAGCAAAGTGAATGCTGTGTAGAAAAAGGATTGGAGGGGCAGACGGCTGAAAGTGAGGGATGTCTTGTGACTAGGTATGTCCCCACCCCCAGAGAGATTCACAGCAGAACCTTCCAAGGAAGACAGTATTGAAGAATATTTGCTGACTAACAAATGAGGACGCAACACAAGAAAAGCAATTATTTAGAAATTCAGCCTCACATTTGGACCAGTGGTTGGTTTATGGCAAGAAGAGAGTGGTTCTTAAGCGTGAAGTTGCTTATCCGTTACTAGGGAACTTTGTTAAAGTGAAGCTGCCTGAGTGCACACCCCAGAGAATGTAGATTAGTAGGTGTAATGTGGGAGCCCAGGAATCTACATATGATCAATTTTCCAGGTGATTCTGGGGCAAGTGGATGAGGACCACACTTGGTAAAACGCTATATCCAGTACCCGCTGTGTCAAACACGCCTACCGATACCATTTGCCTGGACAGCAGGCAGCAGAACTCAGAGGTATAGGGCACAGACTTAGGAGCCTGACTGCCTGAGCCCCTGATCTGTGAAGCTGGGGGACCTTGGGGGTAATACCTGAGGCTTCTATGCTGCAGTGACATCATCTGTTAAGGGAGAAAGTGTGTGTTACCTGGTATGGGGGACAGAGTTGTCCCCAGCCTTACCTCATTATCTAGGACTTTGCTTTCTCCAACTCTTTTTGGATGATATCTCCATCAACTGAAACACATTTCTCCTATAAGTTACTGTTTTTAAACTGAATTTGAAGATGTTGGTTGCATCCTATTTTAGGTAGAAAAAAATGTAACATGCATTATATTTTAGTACAACTTTGTGAAATATACAAGGCATTATTAAGAAAGATTTTTCTACTTCTTGCCCATTTCTGAGGACTAAATCATGAAAACTGGCTCCACTGTAATGAAAGCTTTGTTGCAATAGTTAGGCACCAAGTATAACTTTGAAAACACCAGGTATAACATTTTTCCTATTAGTGTAACTGCAGCCACCATTTTCTTTCAGGCGTTATTAAGCAAATTGAAGACAGAAGAGCAGTGACCTCACTGGGGGTGTTGTCCTGGTCTGTGTTGGTCTTTGGGGCCTTTGTATGTAGTGTTGGGACAAAGTACAGAGGGATCAATGTTTATAACCATATATCAAGATAAGGAGAAGAGGAAAACAGACAGAGATAGATGTAATTTATGTAGATGATGAAGGAAGAGAAATGATGAGCTGAGACAATCCTGGTGTGATGTGTGCTGGCTTGCATGGGTGAGAGAAAACTCTATCAGTTGAAATGGTTTCACTTGGCTTTTTTTTTTTTTTAATGGATCTGTTTGTGTGTTGTGTGATCTTGACTCTTTTGAGTTTTGCTTGTTTTCTGGCTGTCCAGAAGTGAAGGGACAGAGCACAGGTTACTTTTGGACTCTCTTTCCAGCTGCCTAGAGCAAAGGGGCCTCGTGGGCAGGACAGCATCCCTGCCCAGCCTTCCACTCACTTCCACATTTCCGGCTCCAGCTCTGCTATCAGGCGCTGGCTGCAGGAAATGCTTCCCTAATCAGCAAGGGCTATTATTGTGTCCTCAGGGGAGCAAACAAGCCCAAAGAGATTTCGAGGCAGAGTTCACCTCAGATACTTAGCTGAATCGCATCCAAGCTCTGGAATTTCAGTCAGCAAATTTGAATTGAAATCCGGGTAAGAATGACTTCTCGAATGAGATGTGTAGTATTTCCTGCCTTTTCGTTTTTTTTTTTTTTTTTTTTTTATTTTTAGCCATACCACACAGCATGTGGGATCTTAGTTCCCTGACAAAAGATCAAACCCATGCCTCTGCATTGGAAGGGAATCTTAACCTTTGTACCACCAGGAAGTCCCTCCTGCTTTTACTTAAGTCAGAAACACCAAGCATGAGGGGACAAAAGGAGTCTGAGGGAGAATTTAAAAATTAATACAAACTTTTGTTTTTCTGGAAAGAAGATATGCTTGACATTTGGAATTTATTGGCATAAATCGGCAAATACTCTAGAAAATGAAGGTGTGAGTGAGGGATTGTCATTCACTCCATTCTGGGAAGTAGATCACTAAAATTTTTTAAAAGCCACAAATACAATAGTTATACTTTTAAAATAAAATATGATTTGTTTTATGTGAGAAATTTTAAGAGTAAATTTCATTTGACAAAAAGGTATAAGCCTCTTTCATGACTCTGAGATCAAATCAGCTATTATTTATTAAACAGTTTTTGTGTGTCAGACAAAGCTTTATTTCTAAAGCTGATGCTAACCTGGTAAATAAGAATTATTGTCTTCACTTTATAGATGAAGTAAGAGAAGGAAGGATGAGTTAAGAATTTTGCCTTATCCCAGATGTTCAGAAAATAACTGAATTGGAATTCAGCTCTGTTATCATTATCCTTAATATTATTCTGGGCTTCCCTCATAGCTCAGTTGGTAAAGAATCTTCTTGCAATCCAGGAGACCCAGGTTCAATTCCTGGGTCGGGAAGATCCTCTGGAGAAGGAAACGGCAACCCACTCCAGTATTCTTGCTTGGATAATTCCATGGACAGAGGAGCCTGGCAGGCTGCAGTCATGGGACTGCAAAGAGTCAGACACTACTTAGCATTACAGTCTGCCCAGGTCTCACTCAAAAAATAAGCAAACATCTGATGGTCCCCAACGCACGAAGGAGAGTTCTTAATTTAGATGTCAACAGCCCCTTGTTCTAGTAAATTTATTCTAGTAAACTGGCAATCTGATTTCACATTATCTGCTGGGCTAATGGCTTCTGCCCAGCAGCCAATTCTTACCTCATCCATCGTCACTTCATCGTCTCTTCTACTTCTGCCCTCAAAAATGTTGGGATGCTCAATTGAATCTTCAGCTCTTGAAACTGATTTATAACTATGTATGTGCACAATTAGGATTTGCAGAACTGAAATAAGATACAGGAAGTGAAATTGGCTTGTTTACCCTGATTGTTTTTGCCAGTTTCCTATGGTGGTAGCTGGAGAACACATTGGACCACAGTATAAAAAAGAAAAATATGATGTAATATTGGACATTACTATGTCCTATAACTAAGTTCAAAAGTAGGCATTAACCGTTTCAGACAATGCATACATAAAAATTAAACATTAAAGAGTTTAGCATGTGGAACTGATGCTTTGTGTAATAATACTAAAAACATTTGGTAATCTTTATGAAATTACAAACAGGTTAGAGAAAAAAATGTGGAAAATACTCATCAGGTTTAAGTGACATATTTAACACAGAGTTTGAAATTTGTCAGTTGCACTTTTTGTCAGCTCTAATTCAGCATGGAGTGGTGGTTTTAGTTGCTAAGTCATGTCTGACTCTTTGCAATCCCATGGACTGCAGCCTGCCAGGCTCCTTTGTCCATGGGATTATCCAAGCAAGAACACTGGAGTGGGTTGCCGTTTCCTTCTCCAGAGGATCTTCCCGACCCAGGAACTGAACCTGGGTCTCCTGCATTGCAAGAAGATTCTTTACCAACTGAGCTATGAGGGAAGCCCAGAATAATATTAAGGATAATGATAGTAATTGCAATAGATTACATTTATTGGTCATATACTCAGGGTTAGGCCCTGTTTTAAGAAGTATGACTTAATTTTTCAAAACAAGCCTAGAAGTTCCTAGAGTAGATGAGGAGTGTCAGGGAACAGGTAATTCTCTAAAAGAGTTATCATCTTTTCTCATTATGCTAAACATAGCAATTTAACCAATCTCAGGAAAAGTCTAATTTATTTCTTCTTACAGTTCCTTTTAAAACTTATTAGCTTTGAAAACTTAGATATACTTCTTTAAAGTTTTTAAAAATACCAGGGGAATAACTATATCCAAGTATGAAAACTTCATATAACCTAACATCAAAAAACCCCCCAAAGCCTGACAGAAGTTGAAACTTGATTTTAGACATTTTCTCAAAGAAAACATACATGTGAAAAGATGTTCAGCATCATTAATCATCAGGGAAATGCAAATCACAACCACCATGAGGTACCACTTCACACCTGTTATAGTGGCTGTTATCAAAAAGACAGTAACAAATGCTGGCAAAGATGTGAACAAAAAGGGAACCATCATGTGCTGTTGGTGGGAATGTAAATTGGTGCAGCCATTATGGAGAACAGTATGGAGGTTCCTCAAAAAATTAAAACTAGAACTGCCATATGATCCAGCAATTTTGCTGTGTGCTGTGCTCTGCTTACTTCTGATTATTTACCTGGAAAGAAAAAAAAGCAAAAACTCATTCAGAAAGATATACACACTTTAGTATTCTTTCCAGCATTATTTATAATAGCCAAGATATCGATGCAACTTAAGTACCCACTGACAGAGAAATGGACAAAGAAGATGTGGTATATATACACACAATGAAATATTAGTCATAAAAAGTGAAAAATTGCCATTTGAGACAACATGGTTAGTTCTAGAAGGTATTATACTAACTGATATAAGTCAGACACAAATAAATACCTCATGATGTCACTTACATATGGAATCTATGAAACATAACAAAGTGAGAACAGATGCATAGGGGCAGAGGGCAAATGGGTGGTTGCCAGAAGGGAGGCTGGTTGGGGAGTAGGTGAAATAAAGGAGACTGAGAGGTACAAACTTCCAGTTATATTTCAAAGTCATGGGGATATAATACAAGGAATATGGTCAATTATATTGTAATAACTTTGTATGGGCACCGATGGTTACTAAGCTTTATTGTGGTGACCATTTCATAATTATGCAGTGTCAAATTGCTATGTAGTATACCTGAAACTAACATAATATTGTATGTCAACTATATTCCAATAAGAAAATAATTTATGAAAAATCCATTGTTTGATAGTATTTAATAGAATGATTAACGTGAAATATAGTATCAATATGACACTGATCCGAGAGTGACATTTCTAAGGTACATACCAGGAAACAGGCATATCCTCCTGACACCTTATAAATTATTTGTTTACATGAAGGAGGTGAGATGGCAGTTTTTGTTGGTTTCCTTAGAAACTGACAGGCAAATTTAATTTAAACAGGTTGAACCCACTGAAAACATTGAAGTAATCCCTGGATGCCAGTCCTGATCCTCTGTCTCACTCTCACAAGTTTCTTATCCTCTTTGCCCTCCGTGTTCTCCATCTATAAAATGAAAGCATCAGACTAGATACTTCCAAGATGTATAAAGTGCTCATGCTCAGTTGCTTAGTCGTGTCCAACTCTTTGTGACTCCATGGATTGCAGTCTTCCAGGCTCCTCTGTCCATGAGATTCTCCAGGCAAGAATACTGGAGTTGGTTGCCATTTCCTTCTCCAGGAGATCTTCCTGACTCAGGGATCGAACCCAAGTCTCCTGCATTGGCAGATGCATTCTTTACCACTGAGCCACTTAGAAAACCTATATATAAAGTACCTATGTGCAAGAGCCATGCTAACTCAGACTTCTTTTTCTAGAACCTTTGATAAAGACAAGTGAATCTGAATTAACTTTCATTGATTTTTTTACATGCCAGTATTTAATTTCATCCCATTTTTATTACTTTATTTAAAGAAATCACACAATAACACAATAGGGTTTACTTTTTAGTAGATAACTCCAGTATTGAATCCAGTTTAGTTCATTAAGCATCAACCTACCTAATCAGTATCACCCTGCTCAATATCCTCAAGTGGGTTCTTCCTTTGCAAGTGCTTCTCTGCTAGATGCTGAATAAATGAAGAACAGAATTCAGGTCAGTGTTCTCTAAGAACATGGTCTGTGCTTTTATGGGATATGAAATTGCAAAAACATGTGAAATATGTTTGGGGCATGGAGTCACTGTAATCTCCATTCATTTGAATTTGTCACGTTGTCACATAAATGTGTGTATATACACTAATGAAAAATTGGGGAAAGTTTGAGTGAATTTGGATAGCCTAGTTGGTTAGAACTATATAGAACTATAGAGTCTGGGATGAGATGTCATAGGAACCTAGGTTTAAATTTCAGCTCTGCACGTGACATCTAAACTCTTTGAGTGTAAGATTCCTCATCCATACAGTGGGGATGTGGAGACCTAATCAGAGACTGTGAGGATTAAAAATGAGCAAAACCAGAGCCCTGAATATAGTAAGTGGTTATTCTCACCATTGGAAAGATTTGACTGTGGTATATATCCTCTGCTGCTGCTAAGTCACGTCAGTCGTGTCCAACTCTGTGTGATCCCATAGATGGCAGCCCACCAGGCTCCCCCATCCCTGGGATTCTCCAGGCAAGAACACTGGAGTGGGCTGCCATTTCCTTCTCCAATGCACGAAAGTGAAAAGTGAAAGAGAAGTCGCTCAGTCGTGTCCGACTCTTCGCGACCCCATGGACTGCAGCCCACCAGGCTCCTCCATCCATGGGATTTTCCAGGCAAGAGTACTGGAGTGGGGTGCCATCGCCTTCTCCGATATATCCTCTAGGGAGCAGTAAAGATAGAGTGGTCCATTTATGTTTACCAAATACGTTTTCGGTTGGTATTTTATTCAAGATGAAGGATAGTTTTCTTTATCATTAACTCTTTAATCAACTAAAAAGAATATATAGAGAACAACAGATCTAATTTTTTAAGTTATAAGTAATAAAAGGTTAGAGTTGTTTAATATAGGAGGGCTGAGGTCCATGTTGCTTCTGTTTTGTTTTTTATTCCATCTCAAGCCCAGCACAGACTTTGAAACATTGTAATTAGGATTTATTAACTGCATAAATGGGCTTCCCCAGTGGCTCAATGGTAAAGAATCTGCCTGCAATGCAGGAGACCCAGGAGACCTGGGTTTGGTCCCTGGATCGGGAAGATCCCCTGGAGGAGGGCATGGCAACTCACTCCAGTATTCTTGCCTAGAGAATCCCATGGACAGAGGAGCCTGGCCGGCTACAGTCCATGCGGTCACAAGAGTCGGACAGGACTAAAGCAAGAAAGCACGTACGGGCAACTACCTAAATAAAACATTGTTTGTAGGAGAACAAGCACTTAGTGTTTAGATTTTAATCATCATCTTCATGAGGAAAAAACTGATTTGCCCCAGAGAGATGATATGGGGAGAGAGGTGGAAGTGGGGTTCAGGATTGGGAACTCATGTACAGCCGTGGCGGATTCAGTCAATGTATGGCAAAACCAATACAGTATTGTAAAGTAAAATAAAAATAAAAAATTAAATTAAAAAATACCAATAAAAGATTCTGAGAGTAAGTTCTAAAATATGAGGGCAGGGTAATAAGAGTGATGGATTGAAATGTGTATTCAACTTCTCATGATAGGAAATGGTGACTTTTATACAAAATCAATCTTATTTTTTCTCTAAAATGTACTAAGCATGTTTTAGTTTGATGATAGTCTAAGAGAGTCTTCTCCAAATGAGAAGCATGTTCACATGATCCTGTAATAGTCATCGACATGATGGGGGCTGAGGCCTGGTCATATCTGAGTTAGACTCCCAACAAGAACATTCCTTGTTTATCTATGTTCTTACCTTAGTTTCTCTTCCTGCCAGTGTAGGTAACAGTTGTACTTGCTTTTAGGTTGTTAGGACACTCAAAGGAGATTTGCTAGGCATGATTTTCATGACTTCTTTCTAATACATTTTGATTCAAGGACTTATTTCTGAATTTTATTTCACCATCTTTTCTGAGTGACAGTTTTGTTTTTGTTTTGCTTCTGTCATATAGGTTTAACCAATTCTCTGACTTCAGGACTCTGGATTGGACTAAACAGTCTAAATTTCAACAGTGGATGGCAGTGGAGTGGGGGCAGTCCGTTCCGATATTTGAACTGGTTACCAGGTAGGATTAAGCTTGTCTAATTAACTCAGTCGGATTAAGCTGGTTGAATTAATGTACATTTAATTTATCTTGGTACCTTGGAGATCTCCATCAGCTCATGTGTAGATCATGAAGGGCATAATTGGGAGACTTCATCAAATGCAGTCCATTTCTCACCTTGCTTTGAAACCTGCCAGCTAGATTTGAATACACTAAAATTATAAGGATATTCCAGCTTTCTGGGGAAAGGACTTGTCTGGAAGGATTATTGCACAAATCAATACAGGACTCAAAGTATATATTCTCAGAGTATCCTTGATTCTCTAGGTATTATATTCAAATATTTGATTTTATATTTATGAGATATTATATAATATATAATGCTACATATTATATTCAAAGATTTATGCATATTTATTTACATCTACACACACACTATTAATTTAAGAAATTTAAATTATTTGGGGCTGGAGAATTTCTCATTATCTTGAGCCATGAGATATTTGCCATATTTCTGTCATCATTATCATGATCTGAAAGTCTACACTAACAACATTTTCTCCTGTTTTTAATCAAATAGAGTTGGATTAAAAATAATTCCAGTCACAGGTTGTAATATTGCATACTAGCATTATCATTCATGAACAATTTTATTAACAATTTGTAGTTTAGTTGTCAAAAAACACAGGGGACAGTCAGGCCTGCAATAGCTTTCCAGTTCTTTGAAGGACAGAGAAGGCTCTGAACTAATTTCTTCAATGTCGTAACATAGAGGTTCAGTTCAGTTCAGTTGCTCAGTCATGTCCGACTCTTTGTGACCCCATGGACTGCAGCATGCCAGGCTTCCCTGTCCATCACCAACTCCTGAAGTTTACTCAAACTAATGTCCATTGAGTTGGTGATGCCATCCAACATTTTCATCTCTGTCATCCCCTTCTCCTCCCACTTTCAGTCTTTCCCAGCATCAGGGTGTTTTCAAATGAGTCAGTTCTTCCCATCAGGAGGCCAAAGTATTGGAGTCTCAGCTTCAGCATCAGTCCTTCCAATGAATATTCGGGACTGATTTCCTTTAAGATAGACTAGTTTGTTCTCCTTGCTGTCCAAGAAGACTCTCAAGAGTCTTCTCCAACACCACAATTCAAAAGCATCAATTCTTTGGCTTACAGTTCAACTCTCACATCCATACATGACTACTGGAAAATCCATAGCTTTGACAGAGAGGTAACAGAATATAAAAGGAGACTAAATTATAAAGATGCAATTACATATACAGCAATTATTCTGAGAAAACAAAGGACCAGTGATGACAAAAAGTCTTTCATCTTATCCACCAATACCAACCCTTGTTAGTCACTTCCTGAGGCAGTGGTCCTCAGCCTTTTTGACACCAGGGACTTGTTTTGTGGAAGACAGTTCTCCCATGGACCAAGAAGGAGGAGTGATGGTTTTGGGGTCATTCAAGAACATTACATTTATTGTGAACTTTACTTCTGTTGTTGTTATGTCAGCCCCACCTCAGATCATCAGGCATTAGATCCCCGAGGTTGGGGACCTCTGAGGCATTTTCTACTGAGTATGATTCTAAACTCCCAACCCACACTCCATCCTGTACTAATCTTGATTTATTAGAAAAGTGTGCAGATAAGGATTAGTGACGTCTGCAGTAGGTGTGGGAAAGGATGGGTCATGTCTATTTATCATTTCTGTGATGGAAAATGCTGGTGTGGTGTTTTCTCATATGGTCAGAGTTCTTTTTTAAAGCCATTGAATGATTTTTGCAGTGGCTTAGAGAATTAAACTCTCCACTTTCCATGTTACAGTCTTACAATATTGAAAAGAAAAAGAAAAGCTTTGAAATAAGTAGGTGATATTTGGAATATGCTAATACGTGAGAGGGGATTTTATAGAGGAGATATGTTGATTTAAACTGATTAGATTTTACTCTGAAATTTGACTTTCAATGTACTGCTTCAGTGCACGACGGTCACAAGTCTGTCGTTAGCATTAGCTCTGCTCACCTCTGGATATGGGAAGTAAACGTTGCTGCAGGGGAATATAAGATGTGTTTTTTATGAGTGAGAATTTGATTTGTCTGCCTACTGACTCAGTCAAATTAAATTGGAGACTTCCAGTTGACTCAGTCAGATGATTGGATAATAATAATTATTTATTGGAGGATTAGAGTTTATTCTTTGCTGCCTAATTGTTATAGATTGTTAGATCATTTTATTACTCAGTTTGAAGTGACAATTATTGTTAGATTTAACCACTTGCATTCTAAGAGTTCAGTGAGAAAATTGAGGGGTTAACTTTGGTGAAAGTGAGGAATAAAATTGGAATGTTAATGAGAAAAGAGATGTCCTTTCTTACTAAACCAAATCCCTGAGAAGTAGGTTTGAGATTAAATCACCTTCTGAAATGAGAGTTTCTTCAAACAAAAATTAGAAACCTTGTGGGATATTAGAAGTGGTTAATTGTATAAATGGTTTAATCAGCATTCAGTTTAGTACTTCTGAAGTAATACATCTATTAAAATGCATCTACATTTTAAGTAACAAGATTTTATACAAATGACATGGAAGTGTGAATGCAAATATGTAACTATAGTAACCATTTAAGACAAATAATTGATATATTAAAGTTGGTGTTGGTGTTCTATTGGTAAATAGCTATACACTATGATTCAATAGTTTATATATTAGTTAATTACTACTAGCTGTAAAATATTGTTTCTTGAAAGTTTCTTGCTAGTACTGGTACCTTATCTGTTAGTTCAGTTATAGTGGAAGTTTGGCCATAATATCAACACATTTAAAAAGGTTTATCTTCATCACTAACAGTTTTTTCTTTCTGTGCTATTCAAGCAACTTCCAAACACTTTTGGCAAAGGTTTTATGGAGCAGGTAATGTGATTCCATCTTGCAGGAAGGGAAAGTGTGGCCCAGACCCAGTTTGTATACATGTCAGAAGTCACTAAGCAGTCATAAACAAAGTGTGACTCATCACCCTGTCTTCTCTTGCGAGCTGCAGCTAGCTTTTCGAGTCCTGGTTTTAAAATCATATATTAAAGTGATAGAAAAGCATGAGAAATGTGGGTATTGATCCTTGTATCAAGTGCATTAGCCAAGCTGACTTGACCTGGTTTTTTAATCATTTCCTAGTAAGCAATGAGTCCCTTGGACTGCAAGGAGATCCAGCCAGTCCATTCTAAAGGAGATTAGTCCTGGGTGTTCTTTGGAAGGAATGATGCTAAAGCTGAAACTCCAGTACTTTGGCCACCTCGTGCGAAGAGTTGACTCATTAGAAAAGACTCTGATGCTGGGAGGGATTGGGGGCAGGAGGAGAAGGGGACGACAGAGGATGAGATAGTTGGATGGCATCACCGACTCGATGGATGTGAGTCTGAGTGAACTCCAGGAGTTGGTGATGGACAGGGAGGCTTGGTGTGCTGCGATTCATGGGGTCGCAGAGTTGGACAAGACTGAGTGACTGAACTGAACTGAAGTAAGCAATGGGATGAGAGGTTAGCTGTTAAAAATATTCTTCAGTAGGCTGAGTTTAAAATCTTGGGAGAGAGTCTGAGCTCTTGGGAATACTTTGTCAACATTTAGGGTGGCATGTTACTACTTCTAGGCTTCCCTAAAAGTAGTTGGCTTAGCTAAAGAATCCACCTGCATTGCAGAGTTACAGGAGATGCAGGCTTGATCCCTGGATGGGTAAGATCCCCTGAAGGAGGGTGTGGCAACCCACTACAGTGTTCTTGCCTGGAGAATCCCACGGACAGAGGAGCCTGATGGGCTACAGCCCATGGGGTCACAAAGAGATGGACATGACTGAAGCAACTGAACACACATTGCTACTTCTAGCAGCTCCTCCTGTAAGTGCATGCAGAGAAGCACAGCCCTTAGCACAGCAGCCATTGCTGCGCATCATTACCCTGTAGTCTGTAACCAGGCAACAGGTCCTGCTCAGCCATTGGTCAGTGCCTCAGTGGAATCTTCCCACTGGCAACCAACTGTCAAAGAGCAGCCATTAGTGGTCCTGCTCAGTCATTGGTTGGTGCTGTAGTGGGCCCTGCCCACAAGCAACCAACCATCAAGAAAGGACAGTTAGTGAGGAGATTCAGACAACAGTGGAGTGGTGGTCTGAGGTGGATCCTGGTCTTCTCCCTGAGACCCTCAGCTCACTTGGCCTTGGCCAGAAGGGCTGGGGGCTGTGTCTTGCTGGGCTCCAGAGCCCGCACCAAGGCCAGCCACTAGCCTTGGCCTGGGCCTTGAGGCAGCGGTGAACCTCTCCCCATTCCTGCCTCTGCGACCTCGAGGTGATGGCAGTCTGCCTGGGTCACAGTCTGTGGGACCGGGTCTCCCCTCTTTGGGTGGCCTGAGGAGCCTGAGGGCCAGTTGGGCTGGACACCTGGCTCCCTTCAGAGATGACAGCTGGGCAGAGTCGGGGGACCTGGCCCTGGGGGAGCCATAAACTGAGCTCTGCCTCTTAGCCAGGACTGGGACCTTGGAGAGTCACAGCTGTGCCTTTTTTATCAGGACAGAGAATAATATTCGTTTGGTACAGATTTGCTTCCCTGATGGCTCAGACAGTAAAGAACCTGCCTGCGATGCAAGACATGTGGGTTCAATCCCTGTGTTGGAGATCCCTTGCCTGGAGAATCCCACAGACAGAGGAGCCTGGTGGGCTACAGTCCATGGGGTCGCAAAGAGTTGGACATGACTGATGGACTAAGCGGGGACTTCAGTAACTTTGGGGTTCTTGGGGGCATGAGACACCTATCCTCTTACATGGTCCTACAGTAAACAATTCTCTGTTCCAAACTCCAGTGTTTTTTAGTATTGTTTGTCCTCCCCACAGATTTGCATTTTTGGTGACATTCTTCTCTCTTTGTCCTCCTATTGCCATCTTTCCTGCCACTTCTTTCTAACTGTAGAAAATTTTCCCATGTCCAGATAGTCTCTAAGCTGGTCCTCACAGTTAGCTTGACTTAGGTTTTTGGAAGGGTATTGACTATGTAGAATATAACTAGTTTGAAATATTGTGTTCGTCAGTCAGTTCAGTCTTTCAGTCGTATCCAACTCTTTGCGACCCCAGGGACTGCAGAATGCCAGGCCTCCCTGTCCATCACCAACTCCTGGAGTTTACTCAAACTTATGTCCATTTAGTCGGTGATGCCATCCAACCATCTCATCCTGTGTCGTCCCCTTCTCCTCCTGCCCTCAGTATTTCCCAGCATTAGGGTCTTTTCAAATGAGTCAGTACTTCTCATCAGGTGGCCAAAGTATTGGAGTTTCACCTTCAGCATCAGTCCTTCCAATGAATATTCAGGACTGATTCCCTTTAGGATGGACAGGTTGGATCTACCTGCAGTCCAAGGGACTCTCAAGAATCTTCTCCAATACCACAGTTCAAAAACATCAATTCTTTGGTGCTCAGCTTTCTTTATAGACCAACTCTTACATCCATACATGACTACTGGCAAAACCATAACTTTGACTAGACGGACCTTTGTTGGCAAAGTAATATCTCTGCTTTTTAATATGCTGTCTAGGTTGGTCATAACTTTCCTTCCAAGGAACAAGCACCTTTTAATTTCCTGGCTGCAGTCACCATCTGCAGTGATTTTGGAGCACCCCCCAAAAAAAGTCTGGAAGTGATGGGACCAGATGCCATGATCTTAGTTTTATGGATGTTGAGTTTTAAGCCACCTTTTTCACTCTCCTCTTTCACTTTCATCAAGAGGCACTTTAGTTCTTTGCTTTCTGCCATAAGGGTGGTGTCTTCTACATATCTGAGGTTATTGATATTTCTCCCAGCAGTCTTGATTCCAGCTTGTGCTTGCTTCATCCCGCCCGGGTTTCTCATGATGTACTCTGCATATAAGTTAAATAAGCAGGGTGACAATATACAGCCTTGACTTTCTCCTTTCCCTATTTGGAAGGAATAGGGAAGTTGTTGTTCCATGTCCAGTTCTAACTGTTGCTTTCTGACCTGGATACAGGTTTCTCAAGAGGCAGGTCAGGTGGTCTGGTATTCCTATCTCTTTAAGAATTTTCCAATTTGTTGTGATCCACACAACAAACTCTTGTTATTTACCCCCCTATCATACATAAAATGAGGGGCTTCCCTGATGGTTCAGATGGTAAAGAATCCACCTGCAGTGCAGGAGACCTGAATTCAATCCTTGGATTAGGAAGATCTCCTGGAATAAGAAATGGCAACCCACTCCAGTATTCTTGCCTGGAAAAATTCCATGGACAGGGGATTCTGGCAGGCTGGAGTCAATGGGATTGCAAAGAGTCAGACATGACTGAGTGACTAACACTTTCACACTTTTAGCTTTCATACATAAAATAGCCCAGTGTGAAAATTGTTCAGGGTTTAAGATTTAGCTTTATTATTTGATCTCGTTGGGGGGAAAAGTTATTTCAAAGAAGTAAACTTACTGAAGCTTCCTTGGGCCAGTGGTTGGGATTTTGCCTTCCAGTGTATGGGATGCAGGTTCAGTCCCTGGTTAGACAGTTGGGATCCCATGTGCCTTGCAGCCAAAAAAAAAAAAAAAAACCAAAATATAAAACAGAAGCAATATTGTAACAAATTCAATAAGAACTTTAAAGATAATCCACATCAAAAAAGTCTTAAAAAAACCAAAGAAATAAACTTGTATAATCAACATTTTAAGTACTGGGATGATCCAACGACGGAAAAACAAATAGTATCCAACATAGGTTTTGCTCTGTAGGCAGTAAATATTTCTTTGTGAATATGTAGCAAAAAAACTGGGGATCCATTCAATGCCAAGGATAAATACATGAGGTTGTGAGGGACTGTCTACTTGTCATACTCTAGTAATCCTAATTTTATTTTATGTTTTTCTCCAAAGGAAGTCCATCAGCAGAACCAGGAAAAAGTTGTGTGTCACTTAATCCTGGAAAAAATGCTAAATGGGAAAATCTACAGTGTGTCCAGAAACTCGGCTATGTTTGTAAAAAAGGCAACACCACTTTAAATCCTTTTGTTATCCCCTCAGGTAAGTGATCTGTTTGATCTGAAGTACATAAAATAATTTAGAGATCAAATGACAGCCTAGTCCTAACTATTGGCAGTGACAGGTTTGGTTGATCATTTACTTAATGGTATTCCTGGAAATGTCTTTGTGTTGGTTGCTAATGTTTCCAGAGTATTCTCGAGTGTTCCAGCAGGAGCAAAACCACTAATAAAAAAATTTTAATAAATAAGTAGTTTTTAATAAAAATTTTATCTTCACATCTGCCCTAGGTGATAGGTATTATTATTCATGTGTTTTCAGTGAGGAAAGAGATATTCATAGGCTATAAAAAATTTGCACATGTGACAGAACTGGAATCCAACCTAGGAAATCAATATCTGAAAAGATGTTTTATTATGTCCTCGCTATGTAATGGCCTGTCTGGGAGCCAGTGCTATTTGTTTGACATATAAACTGAAGTCTTCACCGAAATATAGTAAAACATCCAGAAGTAGTAACTGAATTCTATATACAGGCTAGACCAGAGGGAAAAAGGGCAATTATGCTCTCTATTATACTTTTATAGAAGAATTAAACTACCAAGGCCAGACTGCATTCCTTCTTCAAACTAAGCAAAAGCAAACTAACTACATTTTTTTTCACCATCAGCTGTTTTGGAGAGACAGTTAAAACTTCAAGGAGACTTATGTATGTATGTATGTTCTCTGCTTGGGAAATCTGATAGTGTGGCATTCTTGACTTTTTTTTTCCTCTGTGACTTTTAAAAGCAATTTCATTTATTTTAAAATATAATTGACATGGCTAGAAAGTCCAAGGTATGACAATAATAATTTCCTCCAACGTCTTATTCAGATATGTATTTATTCTCTGAATAACTGTGTCTGAGTGTATATCCTTACCTAGTTATTCTATGACTATATAAATAAATATGTTTGTAATTATTTTTGTCTGTTTTATACAAATAGCAGCATATAATACACTTTGCTCTACTTTTGTCACTTAATAAGAATGTTGGGTATTATTCCTTCTGGTACATAAATAGCTTCTATGTTCATTTTTATGGTTGTACATTAGCCATTGCAGGAAGAGACCATATTTTTTTTGACTGCTGCTGCTGCTGCTGCTAAGTCGCTTCAGTTGTGTCTGACTCTGGGCGACCCCACAGATGGCAGCCCGTTGGGCTCCGCCATTCCTGGGATTCTCCAGGCAAGAACACTGGAGTGGGTTGCCATTTCCTTCTCCAATGCATGAAAGTGAAAAGTGAAAGTGAAGTCTCTCAGTCGTGTCTGACTCAGCGACCCCATGGACTGCAGCCCACCAGGCTCCTCCGTCCATGTTTTTTTGACTAGTCCTCTCTTAATGGAGGTTTAGCTTACTTCTAATTTTTTATTATTATAATCAATGCTACAGTGAATAATTTTATACCTATGTGGTTTCATGTGTCTCATTATTCCTGGAAGTGGAATTGCTGAAGCAGAGTGTAGGTGTGTTTGGAACTTTAATGGATACAAATATGGCAGAGATTGCCAATGGATATAGATGAAGGTCCCATTATTGGGTTTGATCATACTTTACAGGTTCACCCTTATAACTGTGGGCATGCCTTAGAGAGACTTCAGTAATTTTTATATTTGATCTCCTCTCTTCCTTCCATATGATAAATAGTATAATCCTCCCTCTTGGAAGAGCTTATATAATTCTCCTTCAGAAGATTTGGAATTGCCACTTTGGGAAAGAGGAGAATGGTGGTTTTATCATCTCCTCTTTTGGAAAGAGGAGAATGGGAGACAAGGCAGAATTCTATAACTTGACTTTGTTCCTTAACCCTCCAGTTATAGTTTCCTACCTATTAGGTAGAAATACTAATAATACTTGTTGTCCTTGTGAATACTTGTTTATATCGTCAAGCACTCAGTCCATTATTCTTGTATCTCTATGAGGCCTGTTATTGAACCAAACTTCGGTCTGCTAGCCCATGCACGGTAAACCAATCTGCTGACATTAGGTTGCTGTGAAGGAAAGTGCAGTGTTTATTGTAGGTGACAAGCAAGGAGTCCAGGGCAGCTAGTGTGCAAAACACTTAAATCCTCAATATGTTTCAGCAGAACATTTTAATTTATTTGTTTACATTGGAGTATAATTGCTTTACAATGTCGTGTTAGTTTCTGCTGCACAACAAAGTGAATTGGCTATAGATACACATATATCCCATCCCTCTTGAGTCTCCTTTCCATTGTCAACCCCCTGCCCCTCCAATCGTACCCCTCTAGATCATCACAGAGCACTGAGCTGAGCTCCCTGTGCTGTACAGCAGGTCAGCAAAACATTTTTAAAGGCCAGGTAAGGGAGGTGGATTGCAGGGTATGTGATAAGCTCGGGTACAATTCTCTGATTGGTTGATGGTGAGCTATCAGGGCAGGGTCACAGGGGTTAATATTATTAATCCTTGGGCACCAACAGGTCTGAGGGCTACATGCCCATGATAATCAAGTAGTTAATCTCTTTCATTTGGTGGTGGATTTAGCATCTGTAAAACAACTTATTAAACACTCAGAAGACACCGTTATCTAGGTATTTCAGAGAGGAGTTACAGCTGAGGACGTGGGAGAGGGGTCTGTCGAAGACCCCATAAAGTCCTGCTAGGTTACATGCCTTACTTCACTTGTTAACTTTCATTTTCCATTAGTTTTTAAATTTCTCTGTGCTTCCTGGATTAGCATTCTGTCTTATTTATACACTCAAATAAGCCTGAGTTCCAAAAAAACAAGGAGTTAAGATTATGAGGTACATGCAGTTGATGACCTCTTGGGCAAGAGTTGCACCTCCTGTACTATTTGTCCTTGCAATGCCACCCTGTTCATCCATGATCCCTGGAGCCATGCTGTCCAGTAGCCTCCAACCACATGTGATCACTGAACACATGAAATACAGCTGGTTCCAACAGAGTTATGCTATAGGCGTAAAATATGCACTGGATTTCCAAGACATAGCATGACAAAAAAAGTTAACTACCTCATTATTTTTAATTGATTATATGATAATGTTTTGAATATATTGGGTTAAATAAGATATATTTAAAATGAAAGCTACCTGTTTCTCTTGACTTGGCAACTAGCAAATTTAGAATTCCATAGGTGGCTTCCATTTGTGGATTTTATTATGCCTCAATCAGATAGCATTGCTCTAGAGAAACAAGCCATCTTTTGTGGCTGCCCCAGGGAACCCCTCTTCATTGGTTGTTCTCATATTTTTTAATATTTTAGAAGTTTATCTGTTTAGTTTTTGAAGCCCTCAGAATACGCTGGCATTATTTTCAGCTTCTTGGGCAGCAAAATTAAAATATCCCACCAGAGGGCTCCAGAGAAATACTAAACTTTTTTTTTTCTTGGTAACTACTGGAACTGTATAGAAGGAATATTTTCTAAAAATATGCATTTTTTGATGCAGACGTAGAGAACAGACTTGTGGATATGGGGTGAAAGGGAACGAGAGAGTGGGATGAATTGACAGTTGCCCTGACACATATACCGTGTGTAAAATAGCTAGTGGGAAGCTGCTGTATAGCACAGGGAACTCAGTTCGGTGCTCTGTGATGACCGAGGGGATGGGATGAGGGTAGTGGGAGGTCCAGGAGGCAGGGAATGTATGTATACATATAGCTGATTCCCACTGTTGTATAGCAGAGATAAACACAACATTGTAAAGCAATTATATTCTAACTAAAAATACAGTATTGTAAAGTAAAAAAATAAAATAAAAAATAAAGAGCAAAAAAAAGAGAATCTCAAAAAAAATTTTTTTTTTGCCTTGTAAAAAAAAAATGAACATATGCATTTTTCTGTTATAATAATACAGTGTTTGAATATCAGGACTGCTATTTACTTGAATGATGATTGTACACAAAATCTTGAGCTTATACAAAGGTGATGCAAACAGTCCCAGACTTTGAGAGAATATTGGATCAATGCATCAAACAAATAACAAAGATACCTTATATTGAAACTTTACTAAGGCAGCACATTTGAGAATATTTCATATCAAACTTAAACATAGAGATTGACATTTATTTGACAATATAGTTCCTCTTTAAGCAGGATATATTGCTCAGTTGCTCTCTAATAGTATCCATAAAATGGTAATAAGAAGCTTTGTGTATTAAATATGACTTCAATTATTTTCCTGACAAGTATTCATCACATTTATTCTGTGCCAGGCCCTATGTCATTTTAGGACATATGGGGACAAGTAAAATGAGTCCGGCCTTCAGATGTCGTTACTGTCCCTTCCCCCACTCATTACTATTATAGTACATGTCCGTAATGTGTCAATCATCGAGGTTATGAAATTTAACACTAACTGTTAGTAGCAACAAATAGGATATTGGTCACTATTACTGATTTGATTAAATTGTCATTGTTGTCATGTTTATAATTTATAGTCATATTATCTTAAATGTTTCCCAGTGCAGAAGAACACAGTAAGGATGGGTAGTTTAATATTAGTATTAATATTATTTATGATTTTTTATATATATGGATAGTTTGGTTCACGTGATGTGATTTGCTCATGGAAAATTCAGATTTTGGCTGAAAGACTTCGGAATTGAAATCCTTGTGATTTCTGCAATGTCACATGTCATTTTCTGGGAGAAAGTCAGTGGCAGTGAGTTGGTTCAGAGGAACAGGTGGCCAGCTCACACTGCCATGGTTTCAGAAGCTCCTTGGTGACCCCCCTACCTCCTACCCATTCTGTGCCCTGTGTCAACACATTTTTCTCCTGATTGCATTATGAGTTTTGCCGTCCTATGAGGAATGAATGGCTCCCTAATGTCCATAGAATAGAAGTAAATTGAAATCTTTTTTGAAAGATTTTTTTTATTTGGCTGCATTGGGTCTCAGTTGCAGCATGCAAGATCTTTGTTGCAGAGCACGGACTGTCTAGTGGTGGCACACAGGCTTAGTTGCCCCATGGCATGTGGGATCTTAGTTCCCCAACCAGGGATCAAACCCATGTCCCCTGCAAGGCATATTCTTAACCACTGGACCACCAGGGAAGTCCCTTGAATCTATATTTATAGGACATGGCTAGAACAGGTCTTGGAGAAGGCAATGGCACCCCACTCCAGTACTCTTGCCTGGAAACTCCCATGGACGGAGGAGCCTGGTAGACTGCAGTCCATGGGGTTGCTGAGTCAGACACGACTGAGCGACTTCACTTTCACTTTTCACTTGCATGCATTGGCGAAGGACATGGCAACCCACTCCAGTGTTCTTGCCTGGAAAATCCCAGGGGCATGGGAGCCTGGTGGGCTGCCGTCTATGGGGTCGCACAGAGTCGGACATGACTGAAGCGACTTAGCAGCAGGACAGGTCTGCTGATGATAAAATACAAAAAGAGATAAACTATTGTATCTTCATATGGCCTTGTATGCATAATTGAAAAGTAAAAGAGATTTCTCATTTGGCCTCATTTTATAGTGAAAGATGGCTTCCATATCATTTTTAGTCTAATATCAAACACATTCTTGTCTATATTTTGTGAATACCTATGCCAATTCCAAAGAAAGGCAATGCCAAAGAATGCTCAAACTACTGCACAATTGCACTCATCTCACATTCTAGTAAAGTAATGCTCAAAATTCTCCAAGCCAGGCTTCAGCAATATGTGAACCGTGAACTTCCTGATGTTCAAGCTGGTTTTAGAAAAGACAGAGGAACCAGAGATCAAACTGCCAACATCCGCTGGATCATGGAAAAAGCAAGAGAGTTCCAGAAAAACATCTATTTCTGCTTTATTGACATTTTTTTTTTCCAGAAAGTGATGTGCCTACCAACTGCCCAAGTCAGTGGTGGCCATATGCAGGTCACTGTTACAAGATTTACAGAGAGGAGAAGAAAATCCAAAGAGATGCTTTAAGGGCATGTAGGAAGGAGGGTGGTGACCTAGCAAGTATCCACAGCATTGAGGAATTTGACTTTATTATCTCTCAGCTGGGCTATGGTAAGAACTCCCATCTGTAATATGCTTGACTCTTGTCTTCCCGACTTACAATCCATCTCTGGAAAATTTAATCATAAATATTAAATTTTATAATCTAGATAGATTCAAATTAACAATTCAGTAAACTTAATGACAAATATTAATTATGCCTAAAATATAAAAATTGCATAGTAACTTAAAGAATTTCTATCACTGAGAGAACATTTGATTTTTTTCCTTTAACAAGGATTCAGCTTATGCATAGCTTTTAAAATATTGTTTTTCTATATAAAACCTGGATTCAGAGCAGTCTTCTTTAAATTTGTGAACAATATTTCACTTATTGGAATTTGTGTGTGTGGAGGTATTTTCTATTTTAAGGCCGATATATTCTGTCACAGGAAAGGTCTCTAAATGAACCATCTCATCCTTTGGAGTTTATTTTCTCTGTTAATCTAGCTGATGCTGCTAGAATGATGAGCAGAAAAATCAAGAAGATGTTTGATTGGAGTGGTTAGATAGTGGCCTAAATCTTTTGAAGTAGTTCATATATCCACTTGAAGACTATAATCTAAGAGATACAGAGAAAATGTAGAAAATATAGAAAATATAAAAAAACTAACATTGTAAAGTTTTAAAAAATCGGCTCTATCAGAAACAGTTGAAAAGTGGGTAAAGGAGTTGGGAATGCTTATCCTGAAGAGGAGGAGGGTGAGGAAGGATATAATAATGATGGACACCCTGTGGTACTTGCTGATTGAATGATGATCATTTTCTTCTTCCACCGATGAGACTGCTGAATAGCTGGACCCGTTCATTTCCAGAGAGCAAAACAAGAGGAAATGGATGATGGTGATGCTGGGAATGCTTCCTGACACTGTATGAAAATTGATAGGAGTGGGGGTAGGGGAGAAGAAAAAAACAATGAACAAACAGATGAGATAAATTAGTCTCCGACAAGCACAAAAGATCCCCAACACTGCTGCTGTTAGTGCTTGGCTGAATGGAATCCCTCCTCTGCTCACCTCACTGAATTTAGTAGGGTGATGATGACGTTCGACTAACTCGTCAATTTCTTGATTACTCTATATTTATCTATCTTGGAACACCTAGACTACACAATAATAATGTAATCAAAACCAAGATATCTGGATAATATCACGACATAGATGGCATGATGCTTATAGTAGGTGATAAACTTTTCAAGTGAGTCAGTGGAAAACAGTTTAAGAGGCTGTAGGACTAATGTGCAAATTTTCTCTACTTTATATAATATGGTCTGTTATAAAGGAGAACCTTATATATTTGTTGCTGTAGTTATTTTGAATTTGGATGAGGAAGGTTGCTTTTAAACTCAGCTAGAGAATTAGTAAATTTTCACTGGAGAAACCTTCCCTTTTTATTATTGATAAAGATTTATTTCTTTCAAACCGTGAAAATAATGTTAATAAAAAATAAGTAATAAAGTTAAAATTAGTGTTTCTTTTCCTAAAATGTCAAATTTTCCAACTACACTTTAATTAAAAATTCCCTCCTTAACCTCTGAAAAAAAATTGTTTCTGACTCAAAAACCTAGAAAACCTTTTTTAGCTAGTTGAGACAATATCTTCCATGTTAATCATGGAAATACAGTGGATAAGTTGGAACCTACACGTATAAATTTTGACTCCATTAACTAAGACAGTTTACTTAACAAATTTGCAAACACTTTGTCTAACAAGTTTATGCTCACATCTTATATATTTTTATGCGATCAAGTTTGTATCTACAAAAGCTAGATGGGAGAACAGTTTAGTGAGAAAAATGTTTATTGGACCCTCTTATCACTCTGTTACAATTGTGGAACTTGAGAGTTTAGGTGTTCATTGATCTTGAACCTAAAAACCTTGAGGAGTTACATGCGGTCATTTTGGAGCCTACTTTTGCTACTCACAGATCATGATCTGCCAAATTAAGTGAAAGGAAAAGGGATCATCTTGGCAAAGCCATTCATGCTTCATAGTGCTGGAAACATCTGCTGGGGCTGACACTGGGCCAGCCAGGGACTTCTCCAAAAGCAAAGTTGAGTGACAGCTTTTAGGAGGAAGAGACTACACCATTTAGGGAAATTCCTATAAGATGTGGCATATTGCTCATTTTCTACTATAAATACAACATCTTTATAATCTGTTGACAAATAATTTTATTTAACTGTTTAAAGAACATAGATCAAGCTTCCATGATGGAATTCCAGGGAGGTAACTTAAACACATGTTGAATTGTGTATGCCTCCAATTTTAAAAAATGTGGAAATGTGTATGATTTTAGCTGTGAGATTGCAGGCCTTCAGTTTTATCACATTTATGCTTATGCTATTTAGAACTTTTAGAATTACAATTCCTGATAAAATCAATGATGCTTTTCATAAAATTTCAGAACAGAATGATTACCTTTTATATCTATACCTGGTAGTTTTTTATTTTAACTTTTGTTTGTTTGGGTTTTTCTGGTATTTTGTGGTGACAATGATGATGGATTCATTTATTTATAGACTAATAAGTGCTAAATGCCAAGAGAGTCCATTTATTCAGTTGATATATCTTCTCACTGTATGGATCATTTTAACTTCTGTTACAGTGATTAAACTTTAACAGAAACACCTAGAATTTTCTTGATAACAACCTTGTTAGTAAAATAGAAGTGGTTTTTAAAGTTTTTATTTTAAAACCTTCATTATACTAAGATTTAATAGTAGTCAAATAGATTTATGTATAAATAAACTACATATTTCCAGCACCATGAGTTTGATTGGTTATAGTAAATTTTTTATAACAAAAAAACAGTTTCACAAAATAGAGGGTAATGACAGATCTACTTCAGTTTCATTTTAACACCTCTCAGAAGATTAAATCTGCAGTAGCACAAAAAAAAAGAGTACAGTCACCTTCACTATGTGAAGAATACATTACATATTTTGAACTAAAACTGATAACACAAAAGGTCATTGACATCTCAGGCTACAGAGGTAGGTCCATTTAACGTGCAAGTGGATGGTATATTATGATAGTTGTAATATCAAGGGAGTTGTTGATAAAGAAGGGGACTTCCTTTCCTGATAACCTTTTGATCTTTGGAAAGAAAACTTTGTGTAAATTGCTTCTGTGCTTTTCTTCCTGTTTAGAGCCAAGTGATGAGTTATGGATTGGCTTAAACGACATCAAGATTCAAATGTACTTTGAATGGAGTGATGGCACCCCTGTAACTTTTACCAAATGGCTTCGTGGAGAACCAAGTCATGAAAACAACAGGCAGGAAGACTGTGCAGTGATGAAAGGCAAAGTAAGACATTTTTCATTACTGATATCAAGCAAAAGCCACGGGAAAATTTTCCTTTTGCCCCACTTATTGTATATCATTGTTTCCATTGTTTCTATCCTAATGAGTTGACATAGATCAAAGTTGAACTTGAATTCAGATTCAGTCTCTTGAGTCTCTTGGCCAAGTCATTTTCAAGAAGACCAGAAAAGCAGCAGATAAACTGTCATTTCAAAGATGAAATTAACCAATACCAATGCTCATATTGTTTGTGTTTGGTTCTAAATCATGCCATATGATTATATGGCTTGATTAAACAATTTTCAGAACTTTGGTTCTACTTTCAGCTGGTTGCTCCGAGTGGTTGTAGACCTGATTAGATCTACTCTGGGTCCTACAACCTTGTGTCTGTGCTTGGAGAGCTACTTTTGTTATTTTAGGTTACACAGAAGTGTCAACTATGAAACGATGGCTTCCATGTTGGAAATCAGGCAGTTTAGCTATGAAGTATATCATCAAGTTATTTTTTGTTAATAGACAATGAACATGGTGATTAAGAGGCTGGATTTTAATGCAAAACATTTCCTTGTTTGTAAAATGAGTATAACTGTACCCAGCTCACATGGTGGGTATAAAGATTAAATGGGTTAACGCATATAATGTGCACTGTCCCTTGCCCAAACTTGCTGTTCAATAAGTACTAGTTACAGTTTTTGTCATTGTGGTTGGTTTCACAGTGAAAAAATTGAAAGCTTAAGGAAAGAATATGTATTAATTACTGAAAGAATAGGCAGAAGAGTGTCCTGGGAAGAGGAAACCAGAGAGCTTTGTTCTTGTTGAGAACTCGAAAGACAGTATGGCTGAAAGCATGGAGTGAGAGGTGGAGGGGTGGATAGGAAAAGTACTGGCAATGAAAAAACATGCATTAGCCTAGGAGCAGCCAAACCAAATCTGCAGTCTGTAAATATTATGCTGGCTGAAGAGCTGAGTACCAGATTGTAGTGGCTGAGACTGAGTGAGATGTGAGGATTAAGTCAAAGAGTACAGAAAACCACTTTTCAAGGTGTTTAGCAGTTGAGGGAAGGGCACAAGCACCCATTTAATGTGAAATCTCTAGGGAAGGTAGAAAAGGTAGAATTTGAAGCAGAATGAAAGGTGCCACCTTAAGTTCATAGAGGACCGTCATCAATAGAAATAGGAAGAAGGGAGGGAAGGATACTGTTTTCAGGTTGGGTGTGTTGCATGGGAGTGTTCTTTCTGCATGGCTTTATGTGTACTCAGTGGGACTTCCCTGGTGGCCTAGCAGTTAAGACTCCAGGTTTTCACTGCAAGGGAGCTTGGGTTCAATCCCTGGTCAGGGAAATAAGATCCTGCATACTACACGGTTTGGCCAAAAATAAATAAATAAATAAATAAATAAATGTACTCAGTTAACTTGAAAACAGCTGCTGGTAGGGATGGATGAGGAGGCTGTGTGCAAACCTTCTGTTGAACCATCACTTAAGGGCTTATGAGCATTTTTAATTTCTCTCTAGGTCTCTCTCCATTGTGACCTGACAGTGAAGATATAAAAACAAATTGTGGCTACGGTTTCTTCCTACATCTTTGTCAGTTCAGTTCAGTTGCTCAGTTGTGTCCTACTCTTTGCGACCCCAGGGACTGCAGCACACCAGGCCTCCCTGTCCATCACCAACTCCCGAAGTTTACTCAAACTCATGTCCACTGAGTCAGTGATGCCATCCAACCATCTCATCCTCTGGCATCCCCTTCTCCTCCTGCCTTCAATCTTTCCCAGCATTAGGGTCTTTTCAAATGAGTCAGTTCTTGGCACCAGGTGGCCAAAGTATTGGAGTTTCACCTTCAGGATCAGTCCTTCCAATGAATATTCAGGACTGATTCCCTTTAAGATGGACTGGTTGGGTCTCCCTGCTGTCCGAGGGACTCTCGAGAGTCTTCTCCAATACCACAGTTCACAAGCATCAATTCTTCAGCGCTCAGCTTTCTTTATAGTCCAACTCTCACATCCATACGTGACTACTGGAAAAACCATAGCTTTGACTAGACGGACCTTTGTTGGCAAAGTAATATCTCTCCTTTTAAATATGCTGTCTAGGTTGGTCATAACTTTTCTTCCAAGGAACAAGCGTCTTTTAATTTCCTGGCTTCAGTTACCATCTGCAATGCTTTTGGAGCCCAAAAAAGTAAAGTCTGTCACTATTTCCATTGTTTCCCCATCTATTTGCCATGAAGTGACAGGACAAAATACCATGATCTTAGTTTTCTGAATGTTGAGTTTTAAGCCAACTTTTTCACTGTTCTCTTTCACTTTCATCAAGAGGCTCTTTAGTTCTTCTTCACTTTCTGCCATAAGGGTGGTGTCATCTGCGTATTTGATGTTATTGATATTTCTCCAAGCAATCTTGATTTGGCTACATCTTTGTAGCCAAAGTCAAATTTGTAGTTTCCTGGTAAAATATCCCCTTACTTTTCCTCTACATAGATGCCTTTTTCTCTTAATAACCTCGAATCTTTGTTTCCCTTTTCAGAGGCACAATTATAAGAAAATAGCATCAAGGTCAAACAACTGATAATCATTAAGATTTTTTTCCCCCTTGCTTCCTGCAGGATGGGTATTGGGCAGATCGGGCATGCGAACGGCCTCTTGGTTACATCTGTAAGATGAAATCACAAGCCCAAACTCCAGGAGTAGTGGAAGTGGAAGCAGGCTGCCAGAAAGTGAGTATAGAATGCACCCCATGGTTTCAGATCAGCAAAGTCGATGTGATAGACTTAGCTTATTTTTGTCTGTGAAAGTACTTAATTGTCATAGTAGCCAAATGCTTCAGCCTCAAGGTATTGCTAATCTTACACCCAGTGGATTGTCAAGGACATCTCTAGTGGATAACCTTAAGTTGTAGATAGTAAATGATCCTTAGTCATTTTTTCCATTTTTAATATTTCTGGTGACCTTGTTTTTGGTGGGGAAAATTTCATCTCTGTAAATCTCTGAGGGTCTAGAAGGCAGGAGGTCTACATTCCAGCTGGTAGTAACTAGTAGTAATTCAACAAAACCAAGTCAAGCCATGCAATCCTATTGTGCTTTAATCTCACCTGCACCATGGTTAGTAATACCTCCTAGCAAGTCTTATCTTTCTTTGAGATTAAAGTAGATTATTTCTGTGAAACAGTTTCTGAAAACACAAAGAAGCTACAAAAACACAGGGTGTATGGTTATCATTTTCCTGTTTGATTGCTGACTTGCCCATCTTCCTCTTTTTTCCTTTCTCACTTCTCTTGGATAAAAATAAAGTAGCAACTGATTTTCTGTCCAAGAGTATCACGTTATGATCAAATCATCTTGTAGCAAATACCAGAATTCATGAAACATGATTGAGTACTATACCATTAAACCATAAAGAAAAATAGAGTAGACACAGAAAATCACAGAATGTGAGAGATAGAAAAAGTATCTTAGTGACTACTGAAAACCCCCATTTAAATTTTGCATTCTGGAAATTTCAGCCAGAGAAGTGATAGCTTTTTCAAGTCACAGAGAGAGAAGTTAAGAACCCAAGTCTCCTGCCAAGTTCTTAGACTTTCACTGCTGGTTTCACTACCAGTACACTTAGATATTCTTTACTTAATCATGTGCATATACAGGAGATTGTCTATTATTGTAACTTTCTGTAATTAATAAACGAATCCTTAAATTTTGTTGAAATGAAGTGAAGTGAAAGTAGCCCAGTCGTGTCTGACTCTTTGTGATTCCATTGACTGTAGCCTGATGGATTCCTCTGTCCATGGAATTCTCCAGGCAAGAATACTGGAGTGGGTTGCCATTCCCTTCTCCAGGGGATCTTCCTGACTCAGGAATCGAACCTGGGTCTCCCACACTGCAGGCAGATCTTTACTGTCTGAGCCACTAGGAAAGTAAATTTTATTACTTCTATGGCAAATCCCATGGATGGAGGAGCCTGGTAGGCTGCAGTCCATAGGGTCTCGAAGAGTCGGACATGACTGAGCAACTTCACTTTCACTTTTCACTTTCATGCATTGGAGAAGGAAATGGCAACCCACTCCAGTGTTCTTGCTTGGAGAATCCCAGGGATGGGGGAGCCTGGTGGGCTGCTGTTTATGGGGTCACACAGAGTTGGACATGACTGAAGTGACTTAGCAGTAGCAGCAGCAGTATGCAATCAAAAAAAAAAAATATATATATATATATATTTTCTATTAACTGTCTACAATCACTGATAAAATCCAATTTAATCATTAGGTTGGTAATAAGAAAAGGAAGAAAGTATCAGCCAGTTCTTTGTTGAGTGTGGTTATTTTGCTTTCGATAGTCTTAAAAGATAAATTTTGTTGCTTAGTTGCCAAGCCATGTCTTATTCTTTTGTGATCTCATGGACTGTAGCCCACCAAGTTCCTCTGTCCATGGGATTTCCCAGGCAAGAATACTGGAGTGGGTTGCCATTTCCTTCTCCAAGGGATCTTCCTGATTCAAGGATTGAACCCAACTCTCCTGCATTGGCAGACAGATTCTTTACCACTGAGCCACCAGGGAAGCCCTAAGAGATAAATATTACATTTATAATTAGACAGAAGAGGAAGCACAGACTTAGAGATATTAATTTGGCAAGTTTTTAAAAACACATGCTTTAGGCAGTGGTTTCCTCAAATCATTGGGAAGACTAGAAAAAAAATCCGCTTGCTGGCAAAAGAAGATAACAGAGAGGTTTTTTTTGTTTGTTTGTTTTGTTTTTTTTATGTCTGAGCCTGGGTACTTGGTGTTTTGGGAATATTTTTGAGAGTTCAAAACTACAGACCTTCTATGATCAAGATCTGGGATTCAGTTTGCAATTTATTGCTATCTCTGTGGGAAACCTTGATTTAAGAAATTAACATGAGGTGGTCCTGAGTTGCTAATATTCCTGGATGTCTGATAGATGCACGTGTAAATCCTCTTCAGAAGACCCCTGTCTCTAGGCTGAGAATCCCACAGATGAGTTTGAAATCCAAAATTATAAAACATACCACCATGAGCTTTAGATAGTGGAATGAATGGATGTGACATTAAAGTGAATGTTTTTTTTAAATGCTTATGAGAAGTAAAAGGTGGAATTGAAACCATGGACCAGACACCATGTATTATGTGGGACTTCTTTATGATTCAATTCTAAATATGTTTTGTTTCCATTAAGATTCTTTGACCTGTGAACTGGGGTGTGTGTGTGTGTTTTCATGGTGGTGGAAGTTTTGGTGGCAGTAATGGGAGTTTTGTGTTTTAGTTTCTAAATAATTGGGAGATACTATTGATTTTCATTCCACTGCATTGTGCTCATATAAAATTTTTGTTGTTAGTTGTTGAGATTTTCTTCATTATCTAGTTCATAATCAGTTTTTCTAAATATTCCATCTATGCTTTAACACAATGATCTTTGATCTGGGGGTTCAGGGGTCTATATATGGTAACTAGATAAAGCTTGGGATGATCCCCTGGAGTAGAAAATAGTAACCCACTCCAGTATTCTTGCCTGGAAAATTCCATGGACAGAGGAGACTGGCAGGCTACAGACCATGGGGTCTCAAAGAGTCAGACATGACTGAATGAGCGCTGATAAAACTTAGCAATTATATTATCCAGATATTCTGTATTACTAATATTTTGTCTGTTTGACATAATATTCTTATTGTGATTCTATCAAGTTTTGTCTTATATACTTTGATATGTATTTATATCTTTCTGGAGAATCAGTTCTTTAATTATGTAGTTATTTTCTTCATTCATAATAATGTTTTTTTACCATAAAGTCAATTTTAAATAATATTAATATTGCCACAGAAGCTATCTTTTGTTTGGTGTTTCCCCAGAATCCTGTTTTCCAACTGATTGCTTTTAATCATTCTGTGTAGCTGTAGTTTAAGAATGGTTCTTGTAAATGAATATCTGCATTTTCATTTTAATCTAATTTGAGGAACTCTGGCTTTTAACTGGTGAAGACATGAGCTTAGATTTGTTTGCATACCAATCTATTTGGATTTGTTCCTACCATATTATTATGTGATTTATTTTGTTTACCATTCTGCTTTCTTTCTTTTTTCCTCTTTTTCTCTTTTTGTGCATAACATTGGTTCACATTTGTTCTATTGAATATATTTTCCCCCTTTTCCTCCTCTGAAAAAAGTGAAAGTTGCCCAGTTGTGTTAGACTCTTTGTGGATCCATGGACTGTGGCTTGCCAGGCTCCTCTGTCCATGGAATTCTCCAGGGAAGAGTACTGGAGTGGGTAGCCATTCCCTTCTCCAGGGGCTCGTCCCGACCCAGGGATCAAATCCAGGTCTCACACACTGCAGGCAGATTCTTTACAATCTGAGCCACCAGGGAAGCCCCGTTTTGGAAATTATACATTTTTACTCCTTTTTTTTATTTTTCAAAATGGTTAATCTTATACCTTTAAAATGCATTCTTGTCTTGAAGTTAACCAGTCTCTTTCTCTGCCTCCTGAACAAATGAATGTTATTATTCCACTAATAATTCAGAGTTTTTTAAAATTTGAAATAATGTTAGACTCACGAGAAGTTATAAAAAAAAAGGAATACTGAGAAGTCCCCTCTGTCATCCACTTGACTTCTGCCAATGATAGCGTCTTATCTAACCAGAGCACATGATCACAACAGGTGGTTGGCATGGATACAATATTGTTAACTAAACTACAGATCTTGTTACTATTCCATTCTTTAGCTTCCCACTTCCAATTAGTTATCTTTGCTATTTGTCCAGGCAGTTAGATCTGCATTTGCTGACATTATTGACTTCTTTGCTCAGTGTAGACTTATAGCTCACTTACTCCTCTTGACTTTACTTTCTTGCCAAAGTTAATCTTTCAGAAGTTCTTTTCGCTGGGATTGGGAGTCTAAAACTCTCTATGTTTGAAAATGTCTTGAATTCATCTTCCCTCTGCATAGTAATTTAGGTAAGTCATTTTAGAATTCTAGATTGACAGCTGTTTTCTGACAGCACTATATATATTATTTCATTTTTTCCTGACCTTTATTTTTGCCACTGGAATTCCCGTTAAACTAATTCTTCTTCTTTTTTTAATTAAAAAAAAAAAGTGGATAATCTGTATTTTCTTTCTGATTGATTTTAAGATTTTTTTCATTGTCTCTGTAAGTATAATGTGTTGAGATTTGGATTTGCTTTATTAGTTCCATTTGGTGTGGAGTATCTCTTCATTTTGAGGATTTGCATCTTACCATTCTTGAAAATAACCAGTCATTCATTCTATTCAATGCTTCTCAAACTTCTCTCAGGATGCTTTTCAACCTCATTCACCATATGTGCATGCTCATATGAGTTGCTTCAGTCATGTCTCCTGCGTCTCTGGCACTGCAGGCATATTCTTTAATGCTGAGCCATTGGGGAAACCCTCTGTATCTTCTATATTTTCTATCAATATGATTTTAAACACCTTTTCATAGTCTCATCTCTCTTCCACATTCAGTCAGCTTACTAATCTTTCTGAAACCACATTTTCTATGCTTTATCTGGCCATTGAGTTTTTAACTTCATATTTTTCTTTTCTAGAAATTCTGTTTTTTTGTGTGTAATCAAATCCTGTTTTTCTTTGTTCATAGTATTTTGATCTTTCCTCATTGATTACGTTTCTTCCTTTGTCACTTAAATCACCATAACATGCTTCTTTTCCACTTGGTTTTATTATGTTAAACTGTTGACTCTCCCTTAAAGGAGACATTTTTTCTTACATGGTTTATAATTTTTGGTTGTGAATTAGTTCACCGTCCCATCTCCCCCTACCCTCAAATGTTATAGTCTTACATGACCTGGGTTATGGAAATATTTCTGTTGTGTGATTTTGCATTTTAATTCTCAAAGCACCTGCAAGATTCTCCTTTTGTGTATTTTATTTTTCATGTTTTGACTATGGAGTCTCATACAGTATGGATAGTGTAAAGTTAGGACTGGCTGGCACCCAATTGTGGTACAGACTTGGTATTTATTTTCAGCAGAAGAATTTTTTTCTTCCTGCTTCCAAATCCCCAAGCAAGTGACAAGGATCTCTTAATTCCTGTTTTTATGGGTGGTGTTTTCTTGCTTTCCTTTCTCAGAGGGGCTACCATGAGTGGGTATCATCTTTATACAAGGACTTCAGTTCTATGGGCTTCCCTGATGGCTCAGTGGTAAAGAACCCGCCTGCCAATGCAGGAGATATGGGTTTAATCCCTAGGTTGGGAGGATCCCCCAGAGAAGGAAACAGCAACCCATTCCAGTATTCTTGCCTGGGAAATCCCATGGACAGAGGAGCCTGGCAGGCTACAGTCCACAGGATCATAGAAGAATCAGACATAACTTAGTAACTAAACAACAGCAATCAGTTCTATCTCCCTGCCTCAGGTGAGCTGATGGCCCAATATCCCAATCTGTATGAACAGTAAAACCCTAATCCATAAACTTCAGGACTTTAATCTTGCTCTAAAATATGACTGGGCAACTACAATCTCAGCTTGTACATTTTCTATTCCAGCTTTTTCATTTTCTAGTACTTACTTTTGAACCTAAAGATTTTTCCTTCTTTCTCTCAAATTCTAGTATGGATTTTCTGTTTACTGCCATGTTTTTATCTAGCATTTCTATGTGTTTGAATGGTGAGAGAGGAACCATGTCAAATTATGATGCCAGGAGTTTGATAAGTACTAACCTTTGACCAGATGGCACAGCTTTGTACTCTCCATCTACTGCTGTCTTCAGTAGGTGACTAGGCTTGTTATTCTGCAAATTAGTTCCTATGGCTTCCTATTCTAAAATTGAGAACTTAGCCATTTCATTCAGTTTCTCTGGTAAGCATTTCACAAATCATTTTTGTTGAAAGTTGCATCAGAATGGAAAGAATGACTCCCCGCACCCCCATTTTGTATCATAATTTGTCATATGAGGAACAATGCACTCCTGTTTTCTTTGTTCACATAAATTGTTTTCATTGCATGTCAAGTTACTGATATTTGTGTTATTTACATGCTTCTGTTGTCAATTTGTGTTTCAAGATATAGAAATTATTTACATAATATTATGTAATAAATATGCGTGATATTTTGCTTGATAATATTAATAGGGCTGGAAAAGGCATGGATTCTACTGCTATTTGATTGGACACACACTTTCAACATTTACAGAAGCAAACCAAACCTGTGTAAGTGAGAAGGCTTACCTAACAACTGTTGAAGACAGGTATGCAACTATTCTATTTAAAATATATATATATAGAATAATGAAACATTTTCAGAAGAGTATATCAGTATGCTCTAAATTTCTTAGTAAATTACACTAAATCTTGAAGTATGGTTTGTAAATATAGAAGCAGTAAAAATCATGTTTTTATTTGGATTCTTCATTGCAAACATTAAAAAATATTTTGCTACTTTTAGTACCATAAAACAAGAACAGTTTGCTAATACTCCAGTAAATGTTGTTTATATATCTAACTTTTTTAATGTAGTAGATCTCAAAGTTTTTAAAGCAGAGAAAGTAAGGAAAATTTATCATCTCAAGAAATCAAGCATTATATTTTTACTACCACCTCCAACATTAAAAAAGGCAGACAGGAACTTCCCTTGGCAGTCCAGTGAGGGTGGGAGGGAGCAGAGAGCTTTTCTAGGCTTACTAGACTAGCGCTGCTGCTGCTGCTAAGTCACTTCAGTCGTGTCCGACTCTGTGCGACCCCATAGACGGCAGCCCACCAGGCTCCCCCGTCCCTGGGATTCTCCAGGCAAGAACACTGGAGTGGGTTGCCACTTCCTTCTCCAATGCATGAAAGTGAAAAGTGAAAGTGAAGTCGCTCAGTCGTGTCCGACTCTTAGCGACCCCATGGACTGCAGCCCACCAGGCTCCTCCGTCCATGGATTTTCCAGGCAAGAGTACTGGAGTGGGGTGCCACTGCCTTCTCCGTACTAGACTAGTAGGTCCAGAAAAAGATGTGGACATAGAGAATTTTATGTAATCATTAACTTCTAGCGTTCCATCCTTCTTTGAGATTTCAGTATTTATTTTTCTCCTACTTTCTTCAAGAAACTTAAAGAAATTTATTTTTTTTAATTGTCTATTTGATTTGGAGTAAACTGGTAAAAATTATTGAATTTTAATACAGTAAGTTAGTTTATTGGCCTTTCCAAGCAGGCCCAATAATATCTAGAAGATGCAATTGATATTAAAATTCTTTGTTAAAATGAAAGACATCATAGAATTCATATAGTCTTTATAAAAAAACTTATATTTCATCATTCTTTCTTCATGTATAATTAAATGTCTGATACATTGCTCACCTCTGAAAATCAGAACATAGATAAGTTTTATCTGATGACCTGGAAGTAAGCTACACATTTTTAAGTACCTTGGGAGCATGTTCTGGTCTATCTTATTGGTCTTTGAGTCTACTGGAGCATGGATGTCCCTAGATTTTCTGTTTTAGGTTTGCTTTTTGTGTGTGTGTTTTCTGTGATATTTGTGTTCAGGAACTCACTAACTCTGTGGTTCAGTTTAGTGTTTAGGCATTTAAGAAAAATTGAGTTTCTTATTTTTAATTTTTTTTGGTTTGTTCAGTTTAGGGAATGAAATTATTCAGACTAGGGTCAAACCAATCTTCTGTTACTGTGTTTTTCTCTCCATTTCCTCTCTGCTCTTGCTAGAGCCATCTACAATTCCCTTGTTCCTAGAAATTTTGAACATCACTTTTCTTTTGCTCCAAAGAGAGACTCTTTTGCGTATGCTGCTGCGTCACTGTCATTTATCAATTAAGACAAATTTTGTTTGCCTTACTAACCACACTGTATTATTACCAGATGATGCCAAATATAAAGATGAGATCCAGAAGGAGAAAAAATGTTGGAGCTTGTGATTCTGCTCCCAGTTCTTTCTAGAGATTGAATCTCTAGTTCTCTATATTTCTTGATAATTTTCTCTGTTGTTTCAGAGCTGAGAAGTGGAAATGAAATTGAGGGAAAAATCGACACAGATTTTCTAATTGTATTATCTTTAATAATGATGCAGCCTCTCCACTTACTTCACCAAGAATTGTGTAGAGCATCTGAAATATTTGAAAAGTGAACTGATTTTCAAACATTGTATTTTAAAAGACAACAGGATAAGCAGGGGGACTGATGAGAAATAGAGAGAAATAGTTTGGGTACATTTGAATGATTTTATTCTATCAGCCGTATGATACTTTTCCTTCATAAGATCACATTTCCTTAGCGAAAATTAGCATAATTTAAATGACAAGTAGATAGGATATAATAGGTTTGATTTGCCAACTAAATGATAACACAGGCATACAATTGAGATGTTTTTCATGTGGATAATTAGAAAAATTCACTTTTTTCCTAAAATTTAGTTAAATTTTTTTTAAGATATGAACAAGCCTTTCTGACTAGTTTGGTTGGATTGAGGCCTGAAAGATATTTTTGGATAGGACTTTCCGATGTACAATACAAAGGCACCTTTCAGTGGACCGTCGAGGAAGGCGTTCAGTTCACACACTGGAACTCGGATATGCCAGGTATGTGCAGGGCTTCCGTTTCAGGCTTCCATTCACCCCACATATCCATTTGGCCAAACCTGTGATTCCTTCATATACCTTTCCAAATAGACTTCTGTAAATTCATTGTACTATTAAAATGTTATTATTTTTTATTTCACTCTTTCTCTTTTTTCTTTTAAATGTTCACATTAGTATGCAGTGGTCTAAGATAAAAAGGAAGAGAAAACTCCTGGGTTATTTGGTGCCACTGTATTTGAAGTATTTATGAAATAGTGATGAAATCCTTAATGGTCAGAAAGATTCCATGGTGACCACTGGTTCACGTATTTCTGAGAACTTAAAACTGTCCTCAGGGGATATAAAACTTTCAATGTGACTATGAACAGAAATATGACTGTGCTTCAGTGGTAGAACAAGACTGAGTGCTTATGTGGAATGTATTATTTCAGTATCTTGAATGGGCCACCCTGTTAGCTCTTTACAATAAGTGCCCTACATACAAACCCTCAAGTGGCAAACTTTCAAAAGATGTGAATGTGCCGCTGGGTGCCTGCTGTTGTACTATTGTACTTTCAAGGTACTGTACTGTAATATTAAAATTGTTTTCTTTATTTTTGTTTTTTATGTATTATTTGTGTGAAAAGTGTTATAAACCTATTATAGTACAGTACTGTATAGCCACCTGTGTTAGTTGGGTTCCTAGGCTAACTTTATTGCACTTACAAACAAATTGGACTTAACAAATGCACTCTCAGAATGGAATTTGTTTGTATGTAGGGGACTTAGTGTATATGCCTTGGATTTAGTTTTATACTTATAGAAAACCCATAAGCTAAATTTCAGTATCCTCCTTGTGTCAAAGTGGAAACTGGGACTTGGAAAATTTATAAGCATGGATTTAGGCTAATCTTTACAATCCCCAAATCCATGATCTTTGCATGGAGGTCATCCTTTCTCCCTATAAATTTTTATTTGCCTTCATTAATAAGAAGTTTCTGAAACAGACACTCAAATTATTTTTTGCTTTTTTTATGCACTGGTGTCATAGCCTATGATGTAATTCAGTATGACTGCACTCAGGAAATTCAACATCCTTAGAGCAAATGTTTCATTGTGCCTAGTTAAAAAGCTATGGAAGGAATAATAGAGCTTAAGTATGCAAATTAACTGTTTGGCCTAATAAGTCCAAATCTTCAAAAGTTTTTAAAATTTGTATCCTCAGTCATCAATAAGGAAAATAGATCAGTAATTTGGATAGTGTGATTTCTGTTTAATTAATTGAACATTTTGGATAATAGTAAGATTTAAGTTTATTTTGAAAGAACAGGGCAGTATATTAAGAGCTGAGTGCTTTTTTTTTTTTGAGTGGTAATTTTTACTCGCCAGACAACATGCCTTAATTAAACTGGTGTTGACCATTTGGCAGTAGGATACTGAGAGATTAATCTAGGAACATCCTTAGGGAATAAAAATAAATCAAACCACAGTCATAGGGAATTAGCAATCATAGAGAAAATATTTTGGGGAAAGTGTAGTTCTCTAAAACTAAACATATACTGCCTTTAAAAGTATAATAATAAAAGATTATCTCATCTTAGCAGTAAGAAATCCTAATGTTTTTAAAGTTCTATCTTAATGCTATTTTGAAATAAACTATGAAGCTTAGTATAGTCCACATTTTATTTTATATCTTTATCCATTAAAGAATTTTAAAATGAAGATATACATGTATATGTATGAATCACTTTGCTGTATACCTGAAATTAATAGATCATTGTTAATCTACTATGCTCCAATATAAAATAAAAAAAAATTTTAAGGGCACAGATGAGTTATCTACAAAACAGAGTTACAGATGTAGAAAATAAAATTATGGTTACCAGGGGATAAGGGCAGGGAGGGATAAATTGGAAGATTAGGATTGACCTATACACACTGCTGCTGCTGCTGCTGCTAAATCGCTTCAGTCGTGTCTGACTCTGTGCAACCCCAGAGATGGCAGCCTACCAGGCTCCCCCGTCCCTGGGATTCTCCAGGCAAGAACACTGGAGTGGGTTGCCATTTCCTTCTCCAATGCATGATAGTGAAAAGTGAAAGTGAAGTCGCTCAGTCGTGTCCGACTCTTCGCGATCCCATGGACTGCAGCCCACCAGGCTCCTCTGTCCATGGGATTTTTCTAAGCAAGAGTACTGGAGTGGGGTGCCATTGCCTTCTCTGCCTATGCACACTACTATATATAAAATAGATAACTAATATGGACCTGTTGTATAGCACAGGGAGCTCTACTCAGTACTCTGTAATGGCCTCTATGGAAAAAAAGAATCTAATAAAGAGTGTATATAAGTGTATGTATAACTGAATCACTTTGCTGTACACTTGAAACTAACACAACAATTTAAATCAACTATATTACAATATAAAATAAAAATTAATTTAAAAAAACAACTTCCTTGGTAAAACAAAACCCCTGTTATTTTTGTCATTATGATAGATTTTATCATACTAAAAATATTGTATTGTTGTGTCTGTGTGTGGGGGGTGGGGGGACCCCGCCAGATATTAGAAATACAAAATGTTACCAGAACCCTGACAATTTTTTTTCAGAGTTACTTTCACATGAAGGCTTTGGGTTACCTCCTGGTGACTGTTAATTGCTTTTTATAGGAGTACAAGTTGCTTTACAATGTTGTATTTATTTCTGCTGTAAATCAAAATGAGTCAGCCATATGTATATAGATCCCCTCTGTTTTGGATTTCCTTCCCATATAGGTCACCACAGAGCACTGAGTACAGTTCCCCCATGCTATACAGCAGGTTCTCATTAGTTATTTATTCTATACATAGTATCAATAGTGTATGTATATCAATCCCAATCTCTCGACACATCCCACTCTCCCTTCCCCCCTTGGTGTCCATATGTTTGCTCCCTACATCTATCTATGTCTCTATTTCTGCCAAACCCTGACTTTTGAGATTATATTGATAATTCAGTTGGGGATATAGGCCACACAAATAAAAGGCAAATAATGATTCAGAAATAGAACAAAGCAATTGCGAAATGCTGCAGTGTCTCCTCTACATTTTCTTATCACATGTAGATTTTATCCCACTACTTGAGGCTCAGGTTTGAGCTCTTTTCTTTGAGCACAGCCAGGTTTCACAATCACCTGTCGTGAATTCTGCTTTGTTGCCTGTAGGACGGAAAGCCGGGTGTGTTGCCATGAAGACTGGGGTTGCAGGGGGCTTGTGGGATGTCCTGAGATGTGAAGAAAAGGCAAAATTTGTGTGCAAACACTGGGCAGAAGGAGTCACTCGCCCACCAGCGCCCACAACCACCCCTGAACCCAAATGTCCAGAAGATTGGGGTGCCTCCAGTAAAACAAGCTTGTGCTTCAAAGTAAGTATCCATTGCTGAGCTCTTCAAGAACTGGGGATATGTTTCAGCCTAAAGAATCATCTAAGGAATGAAAACAAAACAGAAGCAATGTCCGGGCTGAACCTATAGAAATTCCGATGTTATTGATCTGAAAGGGGACTTGGGCACTTGTTGTTCTGAAAGAGTGCTCCTTGGGTGGAAAGATAAGAATGAGTTGCATTCAGACCAACAAACATGACCAATACCATAAATAGAAGTCACACCAGCCTTTCCTCACCTGCTCTGCCTTTATCACTCCATACACTTGGCATCTTTCTTCTTTCCCATGCTTTCTGAGCTCACGTTTCTTTTTCTCAATGAAAATTCCTGCCCCACCTCATGCTATCCTATGGCATCCCATTTTGGCTGTGTTCTTGGAGCGCAAGCTTTTGGCTAAGTGAATTGATAAACGAATCTGCAATCAAGCCACATGGGGATTTTAGAGAGAATATTCCTTTGTTCTTATTTAACCCTGATTATGATGCCTGATGGAAGATGAAGGACTGTTAGGTAAGGGTACGTGGCCATTCAGCGACTCGTAAATGACAGTTTGATATCCTGTAGTCACTTAGTACGTTCCTATGTGAGATCACCCATTTCTCTGTATGCAGTCAAGTTCACGCAAACAAATAAAAACCATACCCCGACTCCAATGAATTAAGCATTTGGGTCTTTTTCTTTCTTGTAAATCATATTCTTTCTAGAGAAGGTTGGATTTAGCCAAATATAGCAATGTATTGGGTTGGCCAAAAAATTCATTTGGGTTTTCCTGTAAGATGTTACCAGAAAAACCCAAACGAACTTTTTGGTCAACCCAATACTTAACCACTACTTAATGACATTATTCTCTAATGGCCAGTTCTCGGGACCTCTTTTATTCCATCCTTTGAGGCATATGGCTCTGGCATGTTTTGTAAGACAGTTAGACAAAGCTGATGAAGAACTTCAGTTGCTAATGTGTATTGGAATGAGATAGTTTAGTCTCTAACTTAAGGGCTAATTTGGTTGGTAATTACCACTAGCAGTAACAGAGACTAATGAACTATTTAATACAGATTAGCCAGTCCAACTTAAAGCATAATTTACATAGAAGGGAAAGTATTGGGCCAAGACTGGAGAGGATTTTATGAATGGGTTGAAAACTAATACAAAGCAAATCAGGTATTTTATTGTTGTCTCTGGAAACTTTTGAGTTATTACACAAAGGCCAGGTTTGTCCTGTACACAGTCATTCACTGGAGAGTGGCAGGCTATGGAGATTTGTTGCAGGATTTCTGAGAGATAATACAGAATTCTCCAGAGCTGGGAAATGAACCAAGAGTTCCAGCAGACATTATCTGGGGAGATGTTTAACAAATTCAAATGTGTGCTTCCCTAGGAATTATGATTTTGGAGGTGCTTGGGGTAGCGTTTGTCTGAAAATATATAGACCATCTTTGTACATACTAAAGTGTGAAAATTCTTAATAAAGTTCAGCTATTAGTAAATTGATTTACAAAAATAAAATCTTCTATCACCATCTACACAAGTTGAGGTACTCACAGAGGTCTTGGGAGTTACTGCAATGAAAAGTTGCTCAAGGCACACGTGTCCTAGTAACTCAAGTAGGGTCAAGGTGAAGATTGCCTCAGGTTGCTTAATGACAACTAGACAACCACAGGTCTATCGGAAACAAATTCCTTTTCTACAAGCCTACAATGATATAGGCCATGTCTCATGAGAAGCAATGAATGAAAATTATAAAAGTTGATGAATACAATGATGTAAACTGCTCCACTGTTTACATCCTGATGGATCCCTGTGGTTTCCATTCCCCCAGCAGTCCTCTGGGTAATATGACATATTCTCTAAATAAATAATAAATTTAGCTTACATACCATCTTTTTGCATGCTCTATCCAATTAGTGTCTGTCATGCCATGACCTCCAATCTTTGTTAAAATATGCAACCATAAGCAAAAATGATAAGACCATTTTAAGAACATACCAATGAAGCATTGGAAGACTCCCAGGTTATTCAGTGTATAAGCTAAACAGGATAACAAAACTGTGGCACTATCTTAGGGAGGTTATTATCCTTGAATTTTTATTTATGTTTGCTTTCTCTATATCAAGTTTCTTTCATTCTTTTCCATCTGAATGGCATAGTTGACACTTAACCAAATTAATCCTGTCTTCTGCAAGAAGCTGTATGCCTAACCCATATACCTAAACCTTTCAATCTGACTTTTTCAGTGCTATAAAATAATTCTATTTTCTAGGGTTTTCTCAACAAAATCATCTGTCAAACTCTGTTACCCAAATATTCTCTCACAAATTGATTTTCAGCCAAGAGAATTACATTGCTTGGGGCCATTGTAATGTCTTGCTTTTTGCTAAATGAAATCTCATCAAAAGTAGATAATTATTTCTCTTGGTTTGATAAGCTGTGAAGTGTAAAATAAATTCTGAATCTGTATTACTTTTAGCTGTTTGCAAAAGGAAAACATGAGAAGAAAACGTGGTTTGAATCTCGAGATTTTTGTAGAGCTCTGGGTGGAGATCTAGCTAGTATCAATAATAAGGAAGAACAGCAAGCAATATGGCGATTAGTAACGTAAGTATCTTTTCTGTTTAATACGCCTTCCTTTGACCCTTTGAGTACACATTTGTTGTTATTATTCGGTTGTCAAGTTGTGTCCGACTCTGTAAACCCACGGACTGCAACATGTCAGTTTTCCCTGTCCCTCATCATCTCCCAGAGTGTGCCCAGATTCATGTCCATTGAGTTGGTGATGCTATATCCCAAATCTATGGGCACTTTTGGACCTAGTTTCACTTCCAAATTCTGGCCTGGAGAATTCCACGGACAGAGTAGCCTGACAAGCTACAATCCGTGGGGCTGCAAAAAGTAAGACACGACTGAGTGACTTTCACTTCATTTCCAAATGCTTTAATTTTATAGCTATAAATCCCTAGATGAATTGTTCTATAAAAGCATAAGACACTTATTATTCATTTATTAAATGAGTGAATATCTCAATGCTTTACAATTATTTCAAACAGCAGCTTGTTTTCAGGATATTTACAAGTTGTACCAAAATGTGCAACTGTTGCATAATGCTTATATTTAGTCATTTAATCCTTCACCTGTGTACTAACCAATTTATATTTTGGGAGTCATTTTCAAATTTGATTAGGACTCAGAGGTAACCAAATTTGGTTCATATAGTAGCATAAGCTGCCTTTATATCTTGTATGTTGCAGGGCTAGTGGAAGCTACCATGAACTATTTTGGTTGGGACTGACATATGGAAGTCCTTCCGAGGGCTTTACTTGGAGTGATGGATCCCCTGTGAGTAATTTGATTTCATAGATACTTTTCTTACTTTTATTGTGTCTTTATTTTGATGTTATCTTTTTGGGTTACTCAAAATTTTTGGTAAGATTGGTTATGATGATAGTTAGAGACATTTTTCTATGCAAAATAAATGCTATGTTAGGGTCATTATTCTGCCTCTGACCCAGGACAATTCTGTTCACCTAAGGTGCAACCATGGTAGACTGAAAAAAATTAGGAAACTCATTCTTCTAATTTATATAAAATAATGTCTTCCTTCTCTCGTGCCAAATTGGTATGTAAGTAGCTAGACTTCTTAAAAACTGAGTGTTTTATGATGTCTTATAGACTAGGAGATATGGAAATAACTTTTGATATTCTATTAGAAACCACTGACTTTTGTCACCCACTGACTTCTGTCAGACTTCTCCATTCTCAGCAATGGGGAAGCGGGAGGCTATGGCACATGCTGGCAGTCATTGGAGGGAGTGATTTTGTGTAATTTCAGTTCTACCTCCTCTTACCACCCATTAGCAACTTCTCAAAGCACTTGTGTAGGGTGGATTATTTGATGGCTCCATTGATAACAAGGATTTTGTATTTAAATCTCTGAAAATAGGTCATGATATAGGCTCTGATTCCTCTCTGAAAACACCATAGTGGACCTAATCCTAGCCCTCCACTTATTTCCAGTATTCATCTTGGTAACATTTGGCAACTTTGTTAGCAATATTCAGAAGTCCTTTTTGTTTGTAAGAAGAACTAGTTTTATTTCTTTCTCCCAGTAAAGTGAAGTCGCTCAGTCCTGTCAGACTCTTTGCAACCCCATGGGCTATAGCCTACCAGGCTCCTCCATCCATGGGATTTTAAAGACAACAGTACTGGAGTGGGTTGCCATTTCCTTCTCCATTTCTTTCTCCTACCCCTCTAATAAAAGAAAGTTTCAAATATCACAATGAAATGTTATCCCTTAAGGATGAGTTGTAAATTTAGGAGCTCCCAATACTGAGAAGTGAAACTTCTATACCAAGTTTTTTCTTATATACAAATCCCACTTTTGTGGTCCTGGATACATTCTATTTAATAAGAGTAAATAAAATTTTTTAGTAATTAAAATACTCTATTCAGCTTCAAAAGTTCCCATGTAATAGGAGCTATTTCTTTCCCAGCTGTTCTCATCAAACTTGTTTTCAAAGCAAACATATTGTGAAAAAAAGTAAAGAGAATAAAAAAGTGAACATCTTTCCTTTTGTATTTGGATGAAAGTGAAAGTTAGTCACACAGTCGTGTCCAACTCTGTGACCCCATGGACTGTAGCCTGCCAGGCTCCCCTGTCCATGGAATTCTCCAGGCAAGAGTACTAGAGTGGGTTGCCATTTCCTTCTCCAAGGGAATCTTCCTGACCCAGGGATCGAACCCAGGTCTCCTGCATTGCAGGCAGATTCTTTACCAAGTGAATCACTAGGGATAGATGATTGGTATTGGCTAATGGTTGTAACGTAATGTTTCTAACATAGGTGTCATATGAAAATTGGGCTTATGGAGAACCTAATAATTATCAAAATGTTGAATACTGTGGCGAGTTAAAAGGTGACCCTGGTATGTCCTGGAATGACATTAACTGTGAACATCTTAACAACTGGATTTGCCAGATACGAAAAGGTAGGATGACCTGCCCTCTGCTTTATCTCAGATTGGAACACTAACCTCCTGTGATCCCACAGTCTTCCCTTTATTCATGCAATCAAACAAGCGGAATAATATAAGGGAACCGCCAAGGGCCACCACTTCACAGGATAAGAGTGAACTCGCTGAACACAGATAAATCTTGCAAAGGTACAGAGGATGAAAAGGCCAGCCCAGAAGCCTGGACCGGAGTGTGGCCTCCAAAATAGTTCTCACGAGCTGCTGTTCCTGTTCAGTTCCTACAGTCATGGGAGTGGGTAGATGTCTGACTCTGTAAGCAGAGTAAAGAGCGTGCGATTTCTGTTGGGGGATTTTCACCCTCTGACCCACATTCATCATCCAGTAGGTGCTATCTCCCTCAGTCTGAATATACTGCAGACTGATTTCTCAAGGATGTTCATCTGAAGAGTTGGCACCATTCTGAGGCCCCTGATGCTCTAAGATCCACCATGTTGTTGATGGTCAACAATGATCAATGCGTACGTATCAGTCGTGATTAATGACTCACAAAGCTCCACATAGCCAAGTCAGATTCTTTTAAGATTAAATAGGCCCACCCTTGAACCAAAATGTATATTAACGTCCTCCTTTGTCAACAGGTAAATAGAACCATATCGCCCTCTGCTGTCTGGGAACCTTGGCTACAGCTTCAACTCTTGCTGAAGATACTGTGTTGCTCTCCTGCTGTTTGCCTTACTCTTGCTTAGATGAGTGTTTACAGTGTTTTCAGGATGGAGGAATGAATCCGTCCAGTTCAGTCGTTCAGTCGTGTCTGACTTTTTGTGACCCCGTGGACTGCAGTACGCCAGGCTTCCAAAACTGTCCATCATCAACTCTTGCTTGTTCAAACTCATTTCTATCCAATCGGTGATGCCATCCAATCATCTCCTCCTCTGTTATTCCCTTCTACTCTTGCCTTCAATCTTTCCCAGCATCAGGGTCTTTTCAAGTGAGTCAGTTCTTCACATCAGTTGGCCAAAGTGTTGGAGTTTCAGCTTCAGCATCAGTCCTTTCAGTGAATATTCAGGACTGATTTCCTTTAAGATTGACTGGTTGATTCTCCTTGCAGTTCAGGGACTCTCAAGAGTCTTTCCAACACCGCAGTTCAAAAGCATCAATTCTTCAGCACTCAGCTTTCTTTATAGTCCAACTCTCACACCCATGCATGATTACTGGAAAAACCATAGCTTTGACTAGATGGACCTTTGTCAGCAAAGTAATATCTTTGCTTTTTAATATGCTGTCTAGGTTGGTCATAGCTTCTCCTACAAGGAGCAAGCATCTTTTAATTTCATGACTGCAGTCACCATCTACAGTGATTTTGGAGCCCAAGAAAATAAAGTCTGGCCCTGTTTCCTCATCTATTTGCCATGAAGTGATAGGACCAGATGCCATGATCTTCGTTTCTTGAATGTTGAATTTTAAGCCAGCTTTTACATTCTCCTCTTGCACTTCATCAAAAGGCTCTTTAGCTCCTCTTCAGTTTCTGCCAAAGGATGGTGTCATCTGCATATCTGAGGTTATTGATATTTCTACCTGCAATCTTGATTCCAGCTTGTGCTTCATACAGCCTGGCATTTCGCAGAAACTTGGAGGAATGAATAATGGCCAGTTTTTCTTTAAAGGTCTCTTTGCTCCCAAGGACTAATTTCCTTGTCTGTTATTGGCAGCTCTATTCTTATAGATGTTAAATTCATTAAACCAAAAGCTACATAACTTGAGTCCTTTTATCAGATTCTGACAAAGTCCAGGTAGATCATTAACTACTTGGAAAGAAAAATATTTAACTTTTCATAAAACATGCATTTAGTAAGAATATGCTTTTTTGAAGAAACTATATTTTATAAATAAATAGCTCATATCTAATGGTTTCAAATAATGAAAATTTAGACTTTCACAGCTGATTATAAGATGTGTTACTGTAAAAATAACATCTATTGAGCAGCTTCGAAATACTGATAACTTGCATAATTTATCCCATCTCTTTATGTGTATGACAACTCCTTTTTGTAGCTGAGTTTGAATTTCTTAAAGGTAAGAAATTTAAACCTGAACTGGGATTTGAACCTAGGTTTTCTGATTCCAAAACTCATGTTCTTTCCTTTCTTTATATAATGCTACTTGTTGTGCTTGAAAACTGTCTTCCAATTTTTAGTAGTATTGTACCTAATTTGTTGAACTCTTACACTCCTAATTTTGTTTTCCCTTTGCTTTTCTCCCCCACAACATGATAGTAGCATTGGAGAGTGGAAGGAAGAGAAAGAAGAGTTAGACTTTCAGCCATATTACTCCATGAAAATAATCGAACCAGAGGGTATGAAATAGCACAAATTCAGTCACCTTTTATATCTAATTTTCTCTTGTTTTCCAGGACAGACTCCCAAACCTGAGCCAACACCAGCTCCTCACGACAGTAGGTGTTTCGTTTTTTTTCTTTTTAAAAAATTAATTTATTTTAATTGGAGGCTAATCACTTTACAGTCTTGTGGTGGTTTTGCCATTCATCAACGTGAATCAGCCATGGGTGCACACATGTCTCCCCATCCTGAACCCCCCTCCCGCTTGCCTCCCTACTGCATCCCTCTGAGTTGTCCCAGAGCGCTGGCTTCGAGTGCCCTGTTTCATGCATCCAACTTGGACTGGTCATCTGTTTTGCGTATGATAATATACATGTTTCAGTGCTATTCTCTCAAATCATCCCATCCTCGCCTTCTCCCACAGGGTCCAAAAGTCTGTTATTTACATCTGTGTCTCTTTTGCTGCCTTGCATATAGGATTGTCCTTATCATCTTTTTAAATTCCATATGTATGTGCTAATAGACTATTGGTGTACAGGTTATTCTTTTTTTATTTTTTTATTGAAGGATAATTGCTTTACAGAATTTTGTTGTTTTCTGTCAAACCTCAACCTGAATCAGTCATAGGTATACATATATCCCCTTCCTTTTGAACTTCCCTCCCATCTCCCTCCCCTCCCACTCCTTTAGGTTGATATAGAGTCCCTGTTTGAGATTCTTAGCCATACAGCAAATTCCCACTGGCTATCTGTTTTACATATGGTAATGTAAGTTTCCATGTTATTCTTTCCATACATCTCACCCTCTCCTCTCCTTTCCCCATGTCCATAAGTCTATTCTGTCTGTTTCTCCATCGCTGCCCTGTAAGTAAATTCTTCAGTACCATTTTTCTAGATTCTGTATATATTCATTAGAATATGATATTTATCATTCTCTTTCTGACTTACTTCAGTCTGTATATTAGGTTCTAGGTTCTTCCACTTCATCAGAACTGACTCAAAGGCATTTCATTTTATGGCTGAGTAATATTCCATTGTGTATATGTACCACAACTTCTTTATCCACTCATCTGCCGATGGGCATCTAGGTTGCTTCCATGTTCTAGCTATTGTAAATTGTGCTGCAACGAACAATGGGATACATGTGTCTTTTTCAATCTTGGTTTCCTCTGGGTATATGCCTAGGAGTGGGATTCCTGGGTCATATGGTGGTTTTATTCCTAGTTTTTTAAGGAATCTCTGAACTGTCTTCCATAATGTCTGTATCAATTTACATTCCCACCAGCAGTGCAAGAGTGTCCCTTTTCTCCACACCCTCTCCAGCATTTATTGTTTGTAGGCTTTTTGATGATGGCCATTCTGACTGGTGTAAGATGATATATCTCATTGTAGTTTTGATTTGCATTTCTCTGATAATGAGCAATGTTGAGCATCTTTTCTTGTGTTTGTTAGCCATCTGTATGTCTTCTGTGGAGGAATGTCTGTTTAGGTCTTTTTCTCACTTTTTGATTGGGTTGTTTGTTTTTCTGGCATTGAGTTGTATGAGCTGCTTGTATATTTTGGAAATTAATCCTCTGTCAGTTGTTTCATTTGCTATTATTTTCTCCCATTCTGAGGGCTGTCTTTTCACCTTGCTTATAGTTTCCTTTGCTGTACAAAAGCTTTAAGTTTAATCAGGTCTCACTTGTTTACTTTTGTTTTTATCTCTGTTACTCTAGGAGGTGGTTCATAGAGGATCTTGCTTTGATTTATGTCAGAGAGTGTTCTGCCTATGTTTTCTTCTAGGAGTTTTATAGTTTTTGGTCTTACAGTTAGGTCTTTAATCCATTTTGAGTTTATCTTTGTGTATGGTATGGTGTTAGGAAGTGTTCTGATTTCATTCTTTTACATGTAGCTGTCCAGTTTTCCCAACACCATTTATTGAAGAGGCTGTCTATGCCCCATTGTATATTCTTGCCCCCTTTGTCAAATATAAGGTACCCATAGGTGCATGGGTTTATTTCTGGGCTTTCGATCTTGTTCCATTGGTCTGTATTTCTGTTTCTGTGCCAGGACCATACTGTCTTGATGACTGTAGCTCTGTAGTATAACCTGAAGTCAGGAAGGTTGATTCCTCCTGCTCCATTCTTCTTTCTCAATAGCTTTGGCTATTCGGGGTCTTTTGTGTTTCCATATGAATTGTGAAATTTTTTGTTATAGTTCTGTGAAAAATACCATTGGTGATTTGATAGGGATCACATTGAATCTGTAGACTGCATTTGGTAGTATAGTCATTCTAACAATATTGATTCTTCCTACCCAGGAATATGGAATATCTCTCCATCTGTTTATGTCATCTTTGATTTCTTTCATTAGTGTCTTATAATTTTCTGTGTACAATTCTTTTGTCTCCTTAGGTAAGCTTATTCCTATTTAATTTTTTTTGTTGCAATGGTGAATGGGATTGATTCCTTAATTTCTCTTTCTGATTTTTCATTGTTAGTATATAGAAATGGAAGTGATTTCTGTGTATTGATTTTGTATCCTGCAACTTTGCTAAATTCACTGATTAACTCTAGTAATTTTCTGATACTGTCTTTAGGGTTTTCTATGTACAGTATCATGTCATCTGAAAACAATGAAAGCTTTACTTCTTTTCTGATCTGGATTCCTTTTATTTCTTTTTCTTCCCTGATTACTGTCGCTAGAACTTCCAGAACTATGTTGAATAATAGTGGTGAAAGTGGACACCCTTGTCTTGTTCCTGATCTTAGGGGGAATGCGTTCAGTTTTCACCATTGAGAATAATGTTTGCTGTGGGCTTATCATATATGGCCTTTGCTATGTTGAGGTACATTCTTTCTGTGCCCATTTTTTGAAGAGTTTTAATCATAAATGGGTGCTGAATTTTGTCAAAGATTTTTTTTGCATCTATTGAGATTATCATATGATTTTTATCTTTCAATTTGCTAATATGGTGTATCACATTGATTTATATATATTGAAGAATACTTGCATCCTTGGAATAAACCCAACTTGATCATACTATATGAGCTTTTTGATGTCTTGCTGAATTCTGTTTGGGCTAAAATTTTGTTGAGGATTTTTGCATCTATGTTCATCAGTGATATTGGCCTATAGTTTTCTTTTTTTGTGTTGTCTTTGTCTGGTTTTGGTATAAGGGTGATGGTGGCCTCATTGAATGAGTTTGGAAATGTTCCTTCCTCTGCAATTTTTGGAAAGAGTTTTAGAAGGATAGGCATTAGCTCTTCTCTAAATGTTTGATAGAATTCTCCAGTGAAGCCATCTGTTCCTGGGCTTTTGTTTTTTGGGGAGATTTTTTATCACAGCTTCAGTTTCAGTGCTTGTAATTGGGTTGTTCATAATTTCTATTTCTTCTTGGTTCAGTCTTGAAAGATTGAACTTTTCTAAGAATCTGTCCATTTCTTCCAGGTTATCCATTTTATTGCCACATAATTGTTCATAATAGTCTCTTGTAATCCTTTGTATTTCTGCATTGTCTGTTGTAACCTCTCTTTTTTCGTTTCTAATTTTGTTGATTTGATTCTTTTATTTTTCTTGATGAGTCTGGCTAAAGGTTTGTCAATTTTGTTTATCTTCTCAAAGAACCAGCTTTTAGTTTTATTAATCTTTACTATTGTTTCTTTCATTTCTTTTTCATTTATTTCTGCTTGGATCTTTATGATTTCTTTCCTTCTACTAATTTTGGGTTCTTTTGTTCTTCCTTTTCCAGTTGTTTTAGGTGTTAAGTTAGGTTGTCTATTCAATGTTTTTCTTGCTTCCTTTTTTTAAAATTTATTTATTTATTATTATTTTACTTTACAATATTTATTGGTTTTGCCACACATCAACATGAATTCGCCACGGGTATACATGTGTTCCCAATTCCGAACCCCCCTCCCACCTCCCCCCCAACACCATCCCTCCAGGTCATCCCAGTGCATCAGCCCCAAGCATCCTGCACCGTCCTTCCAACCTAGACTAGCGATTTGTTTCTTATATCATATTATACATGTTTCAATGCCATTCTCGCAAATCATCCCATGGTGTTTTTCTTTCTGGCTTACTTCACTCTGTATAATAGGTTCCAGTTTCATCCATCTCATTAGAACTGATTCAAATGAATTCTTTTTAATGACTGAGTAATACTCCATTGTGTATATGTACCACAGCTTTCTTATCCATTCATCTGCTGATAGACATCTAGGTTGCTTCCATGTCCTGGCTATTATAAACAGTGCTGCGATGAACATTGGGGTATACATGCCTCTTTCAATTCTGGTTTCCTCAGTGTGTATGCCCAGCAGTAGGATTGCTGGGTCACAAGGCAGTTCTATTTGCAGTTTTTTAAGGAATCTCCACACTGTTCTCCATAGTGGCTGTACTAGTTTGCATTCCCACCAACAGTGTAAGAGGGTTCCCTTTTCTCCACACCCTCTCCAGCATTTATTGCTTGTAGACTTTTGGATTTCTTGTTTCTTGAGGTAGGATTGTATTGCTATAAACTTCCCTGTTAGAGCTACTTCTGCTGCATCCCATAGGTTTTGAGTTGTCATGCTTTCATTGTCATTGTTCCTAGAAATATTTTGATTTCTCTTTTGATTTCTTCAGTAACCTGTTGTTTGTAGCTCCACCCATTCAGGCCCTTAGAGGGCTCCCTTGCCTGGGGTCCTTCTCTGTTGTTCAGCACATCAGGAACATAGAGTGGTTGCCCTGGCTGGGGTCCTACTCTGTAGATAGGCATGTCAGGCACTTACAGGGGCACCCTGGGTGGGGTCCTACTCTGTAGTTCAGTGCGTCAGATGTTTGATGGGCCAACCTCTCTATTGTTCAGCTGCTGATGCTGGCAGATGGGGAAAGAGAGGCTATGGGGATGGCTCCACCCCTATGCGTGATTTAGCAATATCACCTTGCTTCCATGGTTGCCTGGTTTTCCTCCACAGGCATTTCCCACCACAGCCTCCTCCCTCACATCCCCTCGCCATCTCTCCACCGTCAACAGCAACTATCCCTTGCCTTGGGATTGCTCCACAATCCTAAACTCCAGCTACCAGCTGCTGCGCCTTCTACGGGACCTGCGTCCCTGTCCAGGGTGTGTATGGCTGCAGCAAGGACTGTCTGATTCTCATTCCATTTAGGCTGCTGCAGATCAGCTGTTTCACTCTCAGCCTTAAATGTCTCTCCTCTGACTCAGACAGTTGCCCTGATGTGGGAATTGGACCCCTGCTTCAGTTCCCCCACCCACTGAGGGCAGGTCCAGTCCTAGTTCCTTCCTTCTACGGAGTTTTGCATGGTTCTATGTATTCTTTTCTACTGCTCAGGTACTCCTGTCTGCTCTCACGCACTTCTGTGTCTGAAGGTGTCTGAAGGTGCTCTACACGCACTTCTGTGTCTGAAGGTGTATTCCTGATGTATCCGTGAAGACAGATGTACTCCATGTCAACCTACTCCTCTGCCATCTTGTTCTCCCCCTGCCTTTTTTTTTCTTTTCTGATACTGATAGCTTTTTTTTTTCTCACTTTCTCAGTGGGGTGGGGGGAAATACTTACCCTGGGAAGATAGAAGAGATTCTTAATATCTTTGAGAATCTTATGAGAACTTGCATCTTCTCCTCCAGACAGATACTGACATCCACAAACATCAGGCTTGTTAATGCAATTTCTCAGTGTTCATGAATCAAATCCAAGGGCCTCTTATATGACTTTCCTATAGCTGCTGTAACAGATTACCACAAATTTGGTGGCTACACGCATTTATTCTCTTACAGTTCTGGACGTCAAGAATATGATCTCAGTTTCCCTGAGCTGAAATCAAGGGATGGACAGGACCATGCTCCTTCCAGAGGCTCTAAGGGAGAGTCTATATCCTTGTTGTCACTGGCTTCTAGAGTTGCATTCCTTATATTTGTTGGTTAATGGCCCACTCCTTCATCATCAAAACCAACGATGTAGCATCTTCCTTCATTTGTCACAAAGCCACCTTCTTCTGTACTCACATCTCCCTCTGTCTCCCACTATAAAGATACTTATGATTTACATTTGGGGCCTACCTAGAAAACTTAGGATAATCTCTCCATCTAAAGTTTTTTAACTTAATCACATCTACAAAGTACCTTTTCTCTGTATAACATTTACAGATTCCAGATATTAATACCTGGGTATCAGGACTTCCCTGTTGATCCAGTGACTGAGACTCCATGCTCCCAATTCAGGGCCGAGGTTCGATCCTTGGTTAGGGAACTAGAACACACACTGTCACAACTAAAGATCCCAGTGTATGCCACAACTAAGACCCAGTGCAGCCAAATAAATTTTAAAAACAAAAAAGGCCTGGGTATGTTTTGGACTCTTATTCAGCTTGCTACAGCACAGAACCATAGAATTCTTTGGCTGGGAAGAAGGCTTGGAAGTTCTCCAGGTATGGGGATTCCTTGGTTCTCCAATTATATATTGAAGCATCAAAGTACATCTGTTAAAACCTCTTTGTTACACTGAAATGAAAACTGCTTTCTCATGGCTTCTATTCTTTGAATCTAGAACATCTGGGTACATGTATGTTAATCATTCCATCTCTGTGATTCTTTGCTGAATGTAACATTGGGAGTTCTCTTACCCAATAATGATACATGGAACTTAGTTTTTACAGAGTTGGAAAGTAGATATTTGGGTTTAGGTAATTCAGTCTGTATTGGCGTAAATGTTCTGCTCCTTCTGAGTTCTCTGAGTTGCGGATACCTCTGAAGGGCTACTCTGCCCTTTTCACTTTTGTGTAGCTTACAAACCAGATTCTTGAATTCATCTAGGTAAAATTCATCACCTTTTTCATTTATTTTTCAGATCTACCAGTCACGGATGATGGGTGGGTTATTTACAAAGACTACCAGTATTATTTCAGCAAAGAGAAGGCAACCATGGACAAGGCACGAGAATTTTGCAAGAGGAATTTTGGTGATCTTACTTCTATCCGAAGTGAAAGTGAAAAGAAGTTTCTATGGAAATATGTAAGAATGTGATTAAGAATGAAATAGTAGCATGTGATAAGCAACAGTAATGTCTGCGATTGCTACCTCATGATGCAATTTCCAATTATGTGCTGAATTTGAACCTCCTAAGGTCAAGAGTAAAGATATGAGTCCCAGGGGAAGGGAGGAGGGTTGGCCATCACATAAGTGAATGACTTGATTGCTGGAATTTTCAGTGCAGAATCATAGAACCCAGAAACAGTGTTTAGACTTTTTGGGAGGACTTACTGGGCTTTGGGGGAATCCCGACTTGATGGCTTGACTTCACTAATTCTGTTTTCAAAGGTTATCATTCTTAACTAGTTGTTACATATCAGTCCTGAACCCTTGTGTACAGTGCAAGTTGATTATTTTTATATCTTAGTTGGATTAGTTTCTTGGTCAATAGATAGTACAGCTTGATTATTCATATAAAACTGTTTCTTGACTATACTGAAATTTTAGCTAACAGTTAAAGTATAATTGATTTTTTTTCCAAGCATCCTTCACTCACTCTTCCTCTTTAAAAATCTTCATTGTATCTTTATTGTTATCCAGAAAAGAGGTAAGAGAGAAGGAAAAATTAAACTCAACAGTAATGAAAGAGTAAGAATTCATTTCATTATGAAGGTTTTAGAGTGTAGTCTGATTCATCTCCATCTTCATAGATATACCATGGTTTGAAATTTTCAAGGTATTTCCTAATATTGTACCATATATATGTGGATGGAGAAGTCTTTCCTTAGACACATAATCCCAAATGATTACTTTGTTTAAAAGAATATCTTTAATAATATCTAATTACTAATGGTATTTGATATTACAGAGAATGTCTTAAGGTATTTGCTATATAAATTCAGGTTGTTATATAATGTGCATTTTTTTTCCATTTTATTTCTGTGAAAAACATTGAATGTACAACAGAGTTTCTGCTTGAATGCCTCCTTAGAAAAGTCCCTAACAGCCTGTCTCATTAACCTGTAGGTTTTATTTAAAATTTGCTTATCATATAAGTACAGATTGAACTATATGTAAACTTGCATGTTCTAGGTGAACAGGAATGATGTACAGCCAGCATATTTTATTGGCTTATTGATCAGCTTGGATAAAAAATTTATGTAAGTAAATCAAAATAAAACAACTTTACTAAGGACAATGATGTGATGAACACTAAAGAGCAATTTTCAGACTTTCTTTTTGCTAAATGCATTAAAAAAAAAATCCTGCTGGGCTCTCAATCTACAGAGCATCTTTTTAAAAAATTAATTTTAAAAAATCCTTTTAAGTATTTTCAACAGTATAGTTCTCAGATAAACAACTCAAGCTCTGATTGAAACTTACAAAATGTCACCTCTCTGTTTTAGGAGGTCATCAACTGTTAGAAAATCATCTATTAGGAAAATGTATTACCCAGATATGAATATTGAATTTATTTGAAAAATTATTCCCATTGGGACTGTCTTTGGTGCCCAGAACCAATTGTGACTGCTATTGCTGTTTTTGGCAAGAAAGACTCAAACTCACTCTGATTATTATTTTTTTAAAAGATTTAGAAATTAAAAAAAAATTTTTTTGACTGCCCTGGGTCTTCGTTACCACATGAGGGCTCTCTAGTTGTGGTACACAGGCTTAGTTGCCCCTTGGCATATGGAATCTTAGTTCCTGACCAGGGATGATACCTGTGTCCCCTGCATTGGAAGATGGATTTTTAACCACTGGACCATCAGGAAAGTCCTACATAAATTATTTTTAAAGATCAGGATGTTTGGTGTTCCTTTGGGCAAGCATCCATTTTAACCACCTCCAAAAGAAAAGGTTGAATTCAATGATCTCCTTTCTCTTTCCAGCTAACAGCCTCAGAATTTCTATCATTTATGAAAATAAACATTGGCTTCCCTATCTTAGAGGGCTTCCCTGGTGGCTCAGCTGGTAAAGAATCCTCCTGCAATGCAGGAGACCCCAGTTTGATCCCTGGGTTGGGAAGGTCCTCTGAAGAAGGGAAAGGCTCCCCACTCCAGCGTGCTGGCCTGGAGAATTTCAGGGACTGTATATTCCATGGGGCTGCAAAGAGTCGGACAGGCCTGAGCAACTTTCACTTTCACCTGTCTTAGAAGAAACCAGAGTAAACATGAAAATCAGAGAATGGGGGCCAGCGAGAAACTCTATATTCTCTGTCTCTCTGTGGGTAGTTTTGTTTTGTGGGAATCATGCCCAAGAAATACTATGGGAAGATATTTACTTCGAGTCCATTTCTGGGGTAACTGGGAATCTCGCTTTCTTCTCTCACTTCAAGACTAAAAGCCTTTTACCTCTTCAGGAGAGGGAAAAGAAGGCAGACTAGTCAGGTATCCAGTTGCTACAGGAGATCTCAATGCCCCAGGAGCAGCAGCTACCTTTCAGGGGTTCCTAGTGGTCTCTGTAGAAACCTCTCTTTTCTTTGCTTAAGATGCTGTGGTCTCTTCATCTTAATTAACTTGCCTGTTCCCACCACTAGGCTGTAGCCAACTCTTGTAATTAGATTTTTGCCTAATAGCTGAATTTTCTTTTCCAGTTGGATGGATGGAAGCAAAGTGGATTATGTGGCTTGGGCCACGGGTGAACCCAATTTTGCAAATGATGATGAAAACTGTGTAACCATGTATTCAAATTCAGGTAGACAAGATCACAATCTTCTTTTTAAAAAAATTTTTTTTGTTGTGGTAAAATTACATAATATAAAAGATACTATTTTAACCATATTTAACTATACAGTTCCGTGTCACTAAGTACAATTCACACTGTTGTAAAACTCTCACCATCATCCATCTCCCGATTTTTCACCTTCCTAAACTGAAACTCTGTCCCCATTAAACACTAACTCCCCATCCCCCATCCCCCCCACCCCAAGCCCCTGGCACCTAACAATGTACTTCCTGACTCTATGAATTAGACTTTTCTAGGTACCTCGTGTAAGTGGAATCAAGCAGTATTTGTCTGTACTAAAATGGCACCCCACTCCAGTACTCTTGCCTGGAAAATCCCATGGACGGAGGAGCCTGGAAGGCTGCAGTCCATGGGGTCGCTGAGGGTCGGACACGACTGAGCAACTTCACTTTCACTTGTCACTTTCATGCATTGGAGAAGGAAATGGCAACCCACTCCAGTGTTCTTGCCTGGAGAATCCCAGGGAAGGGGAAGCCTGGTGGGCTGCCGTCTCTGGGGTCGCACAGAGTCGGACACGACTGAAGTAACTTAGCAGCAGCAAAGTATATTGGAATACATTTTTAAGGTTAACTTAATATATATCTACAAACAGATTATACCTTCATTTCCCCCCCTGTGCTATATAGTAAGTTCTCATTAGTTATCTATTTTACTCATAGTAGTGTATATATATTGGAGAAGGCAATGGCACCCCACTCCAGTACGCTTGCCTGGAAAATCACATGGACAGAGGAGCCTGGTAGGCTGCAGTCCATGGGGTCGCGAAGAGTCGGACACGACTGAGCGACTTCACTTACACTTTTCCCTTTCATGCATTGGAGAAGGCAATGGCAACCCACTCCAGTGTTCTTGCCTGGAGAATCCCAGGGATGGAGGAGCCTGATGGGCCGCCGTCTGTGGGGTCTCACAGAGTCATACATGACTGAAGCAACTTAGCAGCAGTGTATATATGTCAATCCCAATCTCCCAATTCATCTCACTCCACTTTTCTCTCCTTGGTGTCCATACATTGGTTCTCCATGTCTGTGTCTCTATTTCTGCTTTGGAAACAGGTTCATCTATACCATCTAGAGTCCACATATATGCATTAATATACAATATTTGTTTTCCTCTTTCTGATTTACTTCACTCCGTATGACAAACTCTAGGTGCATCCATGTCTCTGCAAATGGCACAATTTTGTTCCTTTTTATGGCTGAGTAGAATCTGCCCTGTGGTGTGATGTGTCATTTGCTACATCCCTAGGCTAAAAGTAGCAAGTTGTGTGCTTACATCAGATAAGAAAAGAAGAGAGAATGAAGAATTCTAATTTTAGCAACACAACTGTTCAGTTTGTAAGGTGAATGGATACTACATCCTTTCTTCTTATAAATAAATAAGCTAATGAATGACACAGTCTTCTCACTTCTTTTCATTTTATGAAACATTTTTTATCCCCATGTCTTTATCTGTAAAATGGGAGTAACAACAGAATGTATCTGATGTTGAGAAAATTGAGGAGATCATACATCTAAACTACTAAGCAAATGCTTATATATATAAAGTTTAGGTATCATTAGATTATTATTACTAGGAAGTCTGGCTATTTAAATAATTGTGTAACACCTAATGTAGTCTTTGCTCATAGTAAGTACTTGATTAAAATTGAACTATTACTGGTTTAAGTGAAAGCTCAAAAGGTTATCCACATAGATCTTTCTGGTCTCTTGTGTAAATGATGTTCATAGTATAAATCATTTTTGAGAATCCTTATACAATATAAACACATTTTTAAAAGTATTTTTAACTACTACATGTAAAATAGATAAACAACAAATACCTACTATATGGCACAGGGAGCTATTTCAATATCTTGTAATAGCCTATAATGGAAAAGAATCTGAAAAAGAATATATATATATATTCTTAGTATAATTCTTATATAATCCTCTTTTTCAGATTCTTTTATATAGTATATATAAAATGGAGTCACTGTGCTGTATACTCATAACATTGCAAATAAACTTTACTTCAATAAAAAGTTGTTTGGGGGGAAAAAGTGGTTTGAAGGTAAATATGTAAATCTGATATAACTATTCTGTTGTTTGTCAGGGTTTTGGAATGACATTAACTGTGGTTATCCAAATGCCTTCATCTGCCAGCGCCACAACAGCAGTATCAATGCCACAGCTGTCCCGACCACAGTGTCAGTCCCAGGAGGTTGTAAAGAAGGTTGGAATTTTTACAATCACAAGGTACTAAGAAAACCTAGTTGTAGTCCTGGCTCTGGTCAGTATGGAGAGTGACAATGCAAATCTTTCAGCTTTAAGTTAACTTTTGCTTACCTCATCACTTCAGAGAATTTTAGGCAAGAGCGCCCATGTTAAATTCTCTATGGGAATTGAGAGTAGACTTGAAGATATTATCCAAATACACAAATGCCTGTTGTCCCAAGGGAGAAAAAAGCTAACTTTCTTTTTTCTCCATTTCTGATTGGTTGTGAGCAAACATATATTTAGCTCTGAATCATTTTCATTTCTTTAGTACACACTATTATCTGTATGTAATTCCTATGATTTTTTTCCCTTCCATCCCAGTGTTTCAAAATCTTTGGATTTGTTGAAGAAGAAAGAAAAAATTGGCAAGAGGCACGAAAAGATTGCATAGGATTTGGAGGAAATCTGGCATCCATACACAATGAAAAAGAGCAAGGTGTGTGGGCTGTTTTATAGTCAGTGATGCACATAAATATGTAATTTTTTCCCTAAAAAAATGGTAGACTGTTGCTTATAGTAAGTGATTTTTGGGTTTTCTAGAGTAAAGTCTAGGAAGGAAGAACAAACTCTTATTGAGAACTGTTTTATTAGTTGTAGGCACTGTGCTGAGTGTCTTATGTGTAAATTGCCTTTCCGTTTTTATAACGGATCTGTTGAAGCAGGGGTCATCAGTCCGGTGTGAATGAGGAAGTGGTGTTCAGGAAGTCTTAGGTCAAGGAGCTCGGAGGGAAAGGGTAGGACTGGGAATCAAACTGGGTCTTCCAGCTTCAGTTCCGTCAGTTTCTGCCAAACCAGTTTGTTCACAAAAGAGCCAAAGAAGTAGAGGTTTTCTCGGAATAAAATTTTTAAATTGCTCATTTTCCATTTACTTCTCTTCTAGTCACTTGATCCTATAACTTATAATTCAGTAAAACTAATTTTCCAATGCATTGAACAAATTGAGAAAAAAAAATTGATAAAACATGAGGATAAGCCAGAGCTTTAAAGACTAGGAGGAGGAAACATACCATTTCCATATAGCAGATAGTAAAATTCATTATATTGTTGTCAATAGGAGGTACTTGACGCCTTTCACTTGGTCTTCACTAAGATATTTGCTTAGTTACTTTAAAAAAGATGTTGACCAACTGCAGGGCATTCAGATGAAAGAAACTAAACAGATGAAAGTTTTGAAATCACAGCTAGCCATGAGTAAGAAATGTTTGAAAGACCCTAAATTTCACAGTCAGAAGAGATGTGAACTTTGAAGGACTGTCCCATGTGACTTGAGAAGGAAGACTTAGAATCCATGAGGGGCAGTTACAGGGAAACAAATTTAATCTCAGAATTAGGAGCTTATTCCAATAATTAGAGTTAATTGGATGGGTTGCTTCATGCATTTTTAAAGGACTGTAAAAATGCTTATATTAGAAGGTACTCAAGTGGGTGCTGCAGAGTCACATATGTTGATTGGTATATAGCCTAGAAGATGTTCAATGAATATTTATTGTACAGAGGAATTTATGCAGATGTTGTGGCGGGAGAGATATGGACTGGATGGTTTCTGAGTTCCCTTTTGGTTCTGAGGTTCTTTGACTTCCAAAATCATTTACTGGAAAAAAAAATGGTTTATCTCAAAAAATGTAAGAAAGAAGAAAGACCTGGGAACCCTGTGTGTCACTCTCCCAAGTGTTAATTTCAGTTCACGAATGCCACCATGTGCTTTTTTGGAATGCATTCTACACTAAATCAACATAGCTTTCTCTGAGAACCTTTGACAAGTTCAGCAGCTTGCCAGATGCTGGAACAAAAGTGTCAAACCATAGCACACAATAAAAAAATTCAAGAGTATAATATTCACATTTCTCTAACCAGTCTACCACATTTTGGGCTTAGCTACCCAGCAGAGAAACACAATAATTGATTTCCGCTCTTAACCACAAAGTTCTGATTCCTGGCATCACAAAATTAGAACCTGGGTAATAGAGATGTGCAGAAGGAAACAATTTTCAGATAAAATAACATTATTCCTGGCAAAACAGGCACACGTTGAATTCTTATTGTAGTTCTTGGCAGAAAACAAGTCAGTGTTGAAATATTGGCAGGTAGAGCTTTTCCACATTTCATTTCGAGTTGGGGATAGGGCAAGAGTTATGATCTTGTTTGGGAAATAAAAACAAAATATATATCTGTCCATGCACTTTTCTTTCTGAAAATATTAGAATTTTTTCTTTACTTTTAGTTAGTTGAGAAATAAGCAAATTTCTGAGCAGAGTGATGGCATCTACTTTTCTGCTGAAGATTAAGCATGTGGCAGTGGCCCTTCTATGGAACTGTTTTTTTTTTTTTTTCATGAATAAACAGATAATCTCTACAGGCGACCTTCTATTTTACCTTTTGTATTAGTAACGCAAGTGCTTAGTCATTTGGTTTCCTGTTTGCATTCAGGAGTTGTGTTTAAGTGTGTATGTTTGAAAATTGCCCTATAAAGCAGTGACCCCCGCCCCCAACATTTTGGGCACCAGGGACCTGTTTCATGGCAGACAGTTTTTCCACGGACTGGGGGGGGAGGTGATTTTGAGGTGATTCAAGTGCATTACATTTATTATTGTGCACTTATTACATTGTGATATAATGTTAAATAATTAGATAACCCACCATATGAAAAATCAGGTCACCAGGCATTAAATTCTCATAAGGAGCATGCACCCTAAATCCCTCACATGTGCAGCTCTCAGAAGACTTCACACTCCTATGAGAATCTAAACCCGCCACTGATCTGACAGGAGGTGGAGCTCAGGCGGTCATGTGAGCAATGTGGAGCATCTATAAATATAGGGAAGCTCTGCTCACCTTCTGCTTACCTCTTGCTGTATGGCCCAGTTCCTAACAGGCCATGGACCAGTCTGTGGCTCAGGGATTGGAGACCCCTGTTGTAGAGTCAAGGTTCTTCCAGTAGGTGTCCCTCTTGCCCTAGGTGTCCACGGCTCCTGGCAGGTGAGATTGCTGACCTCAGAAGTTAGCTGCCGTGGTTTCGGAGGCATGGGGATGGGCTACTGGAGAGATGATGCGGAACATATTACACTTAAGCCTTTTACAGCTTCTGCATATTTGCCACCATCCTTTCTGCCACAGAACTGGTAAAGAAGCAGCAGGCCATGTTTGTCCTGCCCTCTCTAAATTTCTCTAGAATTTCTTTCCCAATGATGTGAGCACTTAGCATCAGGATGCCCCCTGGATCCAAGTACACTCCCTGGACATGGATGGCTGCTGACCCCTAGGAGTTAGCCGCCCTGGAGGAGTTCTTTGGGTTTGGCAATCCAAGGTGGTGATCATTTGAGAGCTTAATACTTTTTTATTTTGACAGATAGTTTTTGTTTTCAGAACTTTTCTGAATTAAGAGCTCTTTTTGGCCCCAAGTTGTTATAGTCAGATTATCTTATTTATCTAATTACGATACCTGCTAACTCATAGGATGACTGCTTTTATCAGAAGAAATGTTCTTCATGCAGGATGGTAGGCAACCACAACACAGATCTGGGTGGACCAGATGGAGAGTGGGGCATGGGTTGGATTTTAGCTGCCCCTTCCCCAGTGCTCCAGTGCCCCTGAGCAGAGCACAACCTATACAGCTGTCTGCAGTGACCAGGGTAGAACCTAGACTTTTTATCGTGAGAAGCTTTTCAAAGTCCAAAGGTAAATGACAATAAAGACATTAATCATGTGCTTTGTATTTGTAAATTCATGTATTTTGAATATTTTTGATATTTGAGTATTTCCCCCCAAAGTTTAAAAATTATCTTGTGAAACTTTCTTTCAGCATTTCTTACATATCATATGAAGAACTCCACTTTTAATGCCTGGACTGGGCTGAATGATATCAATTCAGAACACACCTTCCTTTGGACAGACGGACGAGGAGTTCATTACACAAACTGGGGGAAAGGATACCCTGGTGGGAGAAGGAGCAGTCTTTCCTACGAAGATGTGAGTATCACTCTCAGGTCACCTCTCTGTGCACTATCAGTTTGCTTCAGGTCACCATGCTAAGTCACTTCAGTCGTGTCCAACTCTGTGCGACCCCACAGATGGCAGCCCACCAGGCTCCCCCGTCCCTGGGATTCTCCAGGCAAGAACACTGGAGTGGGTTGCCATTTCTGTCTCCAATGCATGAAAGTGAAAAGTGGAAGTGAAGTCGCTCAGTCGTGTCCGACTTAGCCACCCCATGGACTGCAGCCTACCAGGCTCCTCTGTCCATAGGATTTTCCAGGCAAGAGTGCTGGAGTGGGGTGCCATTGCCTTCTCCGGTAGTGTTTTATCTTCTGTGAAAAATCTACTTTGATCTGATTCATTCTTACAGATTTTAACTGTTTCAGACGGAACCAGCCTTGAACAAAGGAATATAAATTCAGTTAAGAACTCAGTATCTTTAGGTTAAGGGTAGGAGGAGATGGTGATGGTAGTTAGGAATAGGGATAGTCAGCTCCAACATGGGCTTATGTTGTAGTCAGCATGTACACTTAAACCCAGAGTTACTGATGTTCTTTGCATCAGCTGCCCCTAAATTCCTGAAGCTGTTGTAGTATTTGGGATATAGTTACTACTACTGCTTCTAAAGATATCATCATCATCATCATCATGATTGAGCTACCGTTTGCAGGGTGCAGACCATGTGCCAGTCTGCTAAGCGCTTTTATACACTCATCTAAGAGGCAGACGATAGCTTCATTGTTTCACTACTTTTGATCTTATATCATTAAAGCCACAGGGATGGCGGAGCCTGGTGGGCTGCCGTTTATGGGGTCTCACAGAGTCGGACATGACTGAAGCGACTTAGCAGCAGCAGCAGCAGCAATCAGTGTTAAATGCTATATTAGGCATTTCAAAATACATGAAGGAACATAAGATTTTATTCTCACCTTGAAGAAGCTTGCACTTCAGCTAGATATCAAATCTTATACAAGAAAGAAGACTGTAACAGAATGAAAATATGTAATGAGAAGAAGCTATAAAGCATGATAGCAGTTAGGAGGAAAGAAACTTACTATGGGATGGAGTGATTAAATCACTCCATATCTATAGAACATATGCAACACGTCTATGGACGTTTTCCTTTGGTGGGAAGAAGGAATATGAGGAAGAATCAGCTATGGGTCTTTTCACTCAAGATGTTTAAACACAATGATTAGGGGAATGTGGCAAGGGGATGGGGAGTCACGTTAAGGGGGAAAGGTGAAAAAAGTCTTCAAGAAAAAGACACAAGCTGGGTTTAGGCAGGACTAAAGGGCTTTGAATATAGCAGGAGTTTCATGCAGAAAAGAAGTAAGAGTCAGCTTTAGAGGGTGGAAAACAGAATTTAGAGAAATCTAGATGCCCTAGGAAAGAGTTTGGACTTTGTTAGATAGGCAACGACAACAAAAAAAGGTTTGAGCAGAAAAATGGTTTGATCAGGATGGCATCTTTATAATAATTAATTTGGTTGCTATGTGCAGGGTAAATATATTCTGGTTATGGGTAAATGATCTTCTGAGGAGAAATTCTTTGAATCCTTATTACATAAATGAGGGCTGAAAAGTAGAATGGAGTAAGATAGGGTTTGCTTAAAAAGACTTCCTGGATGAGTGATAAATTTTATTTAAAACAACAAAATTCATTATGGCTCAGGTTTTGTTTTTTAGAACATAATGAAAAGGAGAAACAACAGAAACAAACTAATCTAGAAACTGACCATACAGGGCAAAAAAATTTGTTAATTTTTGTTAGTTTTATTCTTAGATTTTTTTCTTAGCTTGTATAAAAATATAAAGTTTATATTTCACACACACAAAAATCAACACATGTGTTGTTACAATTTCAGAGCTTTTAAAATGAAGAGGATTAGATAGAGTTTGATAAAGAGAGTGGGAGAGAAATGTTCACATGCATTTTACAGAGGAAATATGCTTGTTCTGTACAGTTTCCTGGCTTAGAACAGAGATGCTGAGCCAAGATAATAAAAGATAATAGCTAAGAAGGGAAGAGTGGAGAATCTTGGAAATGTAGGATTAGAGGGTTCCAGATAGCTAAGGCTCATGGGATAATGAGGCTGGAGGCGGGGAGGCTGAGAAGATGACTCTGGCCATAGTGAAAGGTGTGGTGGTAGCTTTCTGGGCATTTCTGATAGCAACATTTCTCAGAACCAGCCCCCAAATTTAGTAAGCTCCAGGAGTTGGTGATGGACAGGGAAGCCTGGCATGCTGCAGTCCATGGGGTGGCAAAGAATCGGACACGACTGAGCGACTGAACTGAACTGAACTGACTTAATTTTCAGTTAAAATAGCAAGAGTTCAGTGTGAGGGATCTGCATGGAAGTTGGTGCAATTTTGTGGAAAGTCAGGATGAATGGAATGTGCTGTCAATGAATTGCTATTGTTCAGTCACTGAGTCGTGTGGAACTCTTTGCCACCCCATAGACTGCAGCATATGAGCTCCTCCTCCTCCACTGTCTCCTGGAGTTTGCTCAGATTCATGTCCACTGAGTCAGTGATGCTATCTAACCATCTCATCCTCTGCTGCCCCCTTCTCCTTTTGCCTTGAATGAATTAGGACTATCATAAAATTTGGAGGTTAGGGATTAAGGATTTTTTTTTTCTGCTTGTTAATGATTGGTTTAATAATTGTTGGTCCATATTTGGCTTTTTTTTCTCCTTCCATGACTATACAGGCTGACTGTGTTGTTGTTATTGGAGGGAACACAAGGGATGCGGGAAAGTGGATGGATGACACCTGTGACAGTAAGCGAGGTTATATATGTCAGACGCACCCTGGTAAGTCCTAACAGGCCTCACCAGCCTGTAAGAGGGGGGGCTTTTACATATTTTTTAAGAATGACTTTCTTCTCAATTTTGTTGTGTCTTAAACTGATCTAAAAATTTTTTTGCTTTAAAAAAGATGACCCCTCGCACATCAACATGTTTATTTGATTCACACTTTCATCCATGGGTGCCTGTGACAGACAAAAAGGATATTTTCTGTAATTTATTGATGAATGCATTCACTCATCTGTTACCAGAAAATCTGCATGGATTAAACTTGAAGTTGAAACTTTTTCTAATTTTGATAGAAATTTGGGATGTTTGCTTACCTCTGCTTAAAAAAAAAAAAATAGTGGGGACACCTCATTTAAGTTCATGGAATTTGAGAACCATTGACCCCAAACATCATATATGTCTCAGTATTTGTTATGTATTCTATTTTTTTTCAAGTAATTATCTTACTTATGGTCCTTTTTTTCACCTTAGGAAGACTGACTATGGTTCAAGGAAAATAGAACAGATATGTGGATATTGACAAAGAATCTAGATTGTAGTTATGTACATTTTAGTTTCAAGTGAATTAGAAAGTGTTTAGCTACTTAAGAAGAGGATCAGAAAATAAAAGATAGGTTAGAGACAAGTGTTGGAGATGAGGTGGGCTGTTGTCACCCTGGGCAGAGAGCTCTTAGAGGAGTTTGAGTTAGAAGGTACATGTTGTCCCAGATCTCACAAATCCCCAAATCTAACTCAGGGAACAATGAGTGAAAATCACGAACGATATCTTCAGATGACTGGAAAGTTCTGCAGAAATTCTAGGCTTCTATTAATCCAAAAGCCGGCCCACGCCATGGTCGCATCTCTCACTTTGTTATGCCTTTCGAGCACCAGAACCTCAGGCCACCAGTGACACTTCTGTATTTCCGATCTTGAGGGAAAGAAGGGAGACTCCTTCCAAGAGTGAATGATAATCCCTAGACTTACTTAAAATCATTTTTTTCTTCTTCCTGTAAATATAAGAGATCAGATATTTGCTGCCAACAAAAAATATCTTTAAGAGTTTTAATGATTTAGGTTTAAGGAGAGGTTGACAGTATTAAAGTGAAAAATTCAGAATATAAAATTTTACAGACTATTGATGGTGCAAAAAAACACTTTGAACTGTCTTAAACAAATAAGAACATAAAGCTATGGGAATGCATCAAAATAGAAATAGTGGATACATGTGGATCGTGGGATTAAGAACTTTAGTTCCTTAATTGTACTATTTTATTTTTCTGGATTAAAAATAGCCTTGTAGATGTGTATAAGAGACAGCTATTGAGGTGATTAAATTCTGAGTAATTTTTTCTCATTTTTATGCTTTTCTATAGTTTCTAAAATTTCAGCAAAGAACATGTGTTCAGTATTTTTTTAAAACACCGTTGTTCTCAAAAATTCCCTGATGGTCCAATGGTTAGGACTCTGTGCTTCCATGGCAGGGGGCACAGGTTCCATCCCTGGTTGGGTAACTAAAATCCTTTAAGCCACGTGGTATGACCTTAAAAAAATTAAATAAAATAAAGATAAAATAGTGTTTTTATTCATATGAATATGTATGAATAAAAATGAATGACTATATTCAC
>SJYT01079477.1:690285-744327 GCA_006410635.1 Cephalophus harveyi | reverse complement strand
GGTTAGGACTCTGTGCTTCCATGGCAGGGGGCACAGGTTCCATCCCTGGTTGGGTAACTAAAATCCTTTAAGCCACGTGGTATGACCTTAAAAAAATTAAATAAAATAAATAAAGATAAAATAGTGTTTTTATTCATATGAATATGTATGAATAAAAATGAATGACTATATTCACATAAATATATAGAGATATAGAAATAAAGACATGAATGAATACATATGACTATATGAATAAAAAACACTTACACAATCCATAACACATGTTCCTTGATGAAATTTTAGAAAATACAGAAAAGTATAAAAAGAAAAAACTACCCATAATCTTAGCACCTGAAAATACCTCTCAAAAGTTTAGTTTTTCCTTGCAATATTTTCTATGAATGTTTTAATAAATAAGCTACTTAGACACGGGAGCTATTTTCCTGGCTGCATATAGCCTTTAATAAAGCTTCTTAAAGCTTTATCTTAAGCTTCATTTGTCACTTTTAGCAGACCAAAGCTGTTCCAATGATAGTAAGACAAACCCAGCTCTCCCCAAGCTGGGAAAGATAGGACTTGACTTCCTGCTGGCTGTAACATGTAAGGATCCTGGGCTGGGGCTCTTGGGTTAATGCTGTTGTACCAACACACGATGGTAGCAACAGCAGAAGATAGGGGAGGTTGCCCTCCCTCTTTGCTGAATCAAAACTGCTGCCTTTGAGTCATCAAAGGAAAGTTTGGCATTCGTGGGGTGACAGAGCAAGGCACATGGTGGGTTGGGTTGGTATACAGTGGAACAGATCAGAGAATTGGCCAAGACAACATTGGTAGGCAAGGATATGTGGAGCCCTAGATTAGAGTTGGCAACCTTTTCCTGTAAGAGACAGATTATAAATATTGCAGGCTTTGCTGTCCATAAAGTTTCTGTTGCAATGACTCAACTCTGCTGTGATCGTGGGCGATCATAGACCATAAACAAGCGAGCGTGGCTGAGTTCCACTGAAACCTTATTTATGTGCACAAATTTGAATTTCATGTAATGTTTACATGTCACAAAATGTTGTTCTTTGGTTTCTTTCCCCAACCATTTAAAAAACTCATGGGCTATATAAAGACAGACAACAGGCCATATTTCACCCTCTGGCTGTTACTCACTGACCTCTGTTCTGCTTTTGGGCATCCACTAAGGCACACAGAAACAAGGTTTTTTTGGGTCTTGATCAAAGTCTGGGTGGGTCTAGAGTAGTTATTAGAAACCCACTCTAAGAGATTGAGGAGGAAAGATCAGAAATCTAGAGTGATTCTAACTTGCAAAGGCTGCAGTTTGGATAAGGTATGGAGATAAGATGCTCTTACTCATCACAAGAATAAAGCTTGATCCTGACATCAAGGTTAAATGAACTGGCAACTGTTATATGGCTTTAGAGCATAAACCAGTCTCTTGAAGGTACATGAATCACTAATGAAGTCACATAGATTAAGTCAAATAGATATAAATGCAAAATCCATGGGTAGAATGGAACAGATGCGGGAGGAGAAGGAGAAGAAGACTGTTCTCGACCTTAATATTTAATCAAGGTGGAAAAAAAAAGATTAGTATTGATGGGTTGATAGACATCCTCTAATTTGTGGGTTTAAACTGTGGCATTTCTTTCATTCAAACCCTAGGTCTCATTGTATTTATAAGTCTTTTTGGTTGTATAGGTTAGAAACTTGATCATGTATTTTTCTTAATATATTCTAAATAGAGTTTAGAAATGACTTCAATCAGGCATACTGATTAAAAAACAGAACTTTGTGTTCTCATTTGAAATGGCATATGAAAATGTGTTTAACACTCAATGGTTTGAATTTGGGCTATTTAGTTTCTTTTTAGGATGCATGAAATATAGAAGTCATGTGCTGATGGCACTCAAATTGTGTTTCGTCTTAGTGAAAATATTTCTTTTTATTCCAGACCCTTCCTTGCCGAGTTCTCCAACAACAATTCCGAAAGACGGTTTTATTAAATATGGTGAAAGTAGCTATTCGCTTGTGAAATTAAAGCTGCAGTGGCATGAAGCTGATAATTATTGCAAGATGCACACTTCCCACATTGCTAGCATTCTAGATCCTTATAGTAATGCTTTTGCCTGGATGCATATGCAGACGCTGAATGAACCTGTATGGATTGCCCTCAACAGTAACTTGGTAAGATGCTGGAAACACGCGTGACTTGACATGACTGATAAATGGTAATTGAATCTGATTTCTCTTCTGTTCATTCTGTTGAATACTTGTTATGTGAGAGAAACTGCTACCTGGAGCCTATTATACAGAGTGAGGTAAATCAGAAAGAGAAAAACAAATATCGTATATCAATGCATATATATGGAATCTAGAAAAATGACACTGATAAACCTCTTGGCGTGGCAGGACTAGAGATGCAGCCGTAGAGAATGGATTTGTGGACACAGTGCGGGGGAGGAGAGGGTGGGGCAAACTGAGAGAGTAGCATCGACATATATACACTATCATGTGCAAAGCAGACGGCTATCAGGAAGTTACTGTCTGGCCCAGGGAGCTCGGCCAGTGCTCTGTGACAACCCAGAGGGGCAGAGTGGGAGGGAGGCTTGACGGGAGGGGATTTATGAATACCTGTAGCTGATTCGTGTTGTTGTATGGCAGAAACCAACACAATATTGTAAGGCAGTTATGCTCCAGTTAAAAATAAATTAAAAAAAGAAAAGAAAACGATACTAACATATATGAGACCCAATTTTTCTACCGCATGGTGCCTTCAAGGATCTGGCAAGTTAGTGATGTGTGTCCAAAATCAAACTAAGACTTATCCAACTGACATTAACTCTCATATTGCTTTTGAATATTAAAGTTAGATTCTGCATCTATTCAGTTTCATGTATTAAGTCTTTTTAGTGTCATGATTACAACTATGCCTTAGGTTAAAGAAAACATCAGGGGCATAGTTCCTGGGCAATGAGCAGTTCTTCCTATTTTTTGTGGTAAATCATTCTAGAGTTGTTATCCTTTCTGAAGTTGTGCAGCTTCTATTCATATGGGATAATTTTCATTGCAGTCAGTTCTCTGGATTCTATAACAGAAAAAGAAGGCTGGCAGAGGATGGGGTAGAATGAGGGATGCGGTTCAGAACTAAGAGTGGTGCTGGAGGTGCCAAAATTTTCCTAAAATGAGTCTTCTCTGACACCATGAGCTCCATCTCTCCTCCACCCATATGTCTATCCATCTAACTAGTCAATCAGAAAACTTCCTAGTACAATAAACAGAGATCTCAATAAGTAATTAAGAGATAATACAAGTGTCAAAAAGGGATATAGACAAAGTGCTGTGACCTGAGAGAAAAAAGATCATTTGTGCCAGGGGAGAGGACCAAGAGAGCTTCTCAGAGAAAATTAAACTTTATAGATACAGTCTAGGATGGTGGAATGTAAGGAAGGAGTACCAAGAAGAGAGAAAAGGATAGAAGAGGATAAAACTGGAAAGCAGACTGGTGTCAAACTTTATAGGACTTATTCTCCCTGGAAGCAGAGATGGAAATTTACACATCATGCAATGACTATTTCCTGAGTTAGGGTGTGTAGTGAACATTTAAAAGTAAGCAGTTCCAGATGATCTTATTTACAAAGCAGAAATAGAGACATTGAGGTAGAGAATAAACATATAGACCCTAAGGGGGAAAGAGAAAGGTGGGATGAATTGGAAGATTGGGATTGACGTAGATACACTATTGATGCAATGTATAAAATAGGTGACTATTGAGAAACTACTGTATAGCACAGGAAGCTACTCAATGCTCCATAGTGATCTAAGTGGGAAGGAAATCCACAAAAGAGGGGCTACATGTATACATGCAGCTGATTCACTTTGCTGTACAGTAGAAACTAACACAACATTGTAAAATGACTCTACTCCAATAAATAAATAAAGAAAATGCAGGGGAAAAAATCTAAGTAATTCCACAATGATTTCTGTGTTTAAACTTAAGCACCACATTTTTACATCTATGTTGAATCTATTTTTAGTAAGTAATTTGCATACTAATTCATATATTTTCTTCTCACAGCTGTGGTTGCAGTGCTCTTAAGAGTTTAAAATAGAGATTTTATTTATTGTTAGAAAGTTTAAATAGCTTTCCATTATACCAAAATTTATAACTAAAACAATAGTTATATTTATTATATCTATGGAGTTAATGATTATGTAATTATTTGATTAAACATGGTATAATACTACAAAATTCTAACTTGCAATACCATATGCTTTTGCTTTTGTCATTAAATCTTTGGTAATTGCATTGGTAAATTAAATAATGCAGTTAGAAAGTGATAACCGTTAGAATGGTTTAAAAATGTACTTGAAGTGAAGTGATGTTGCTCAGTCGTGTCTGACTCTTTGTGACTCCGTGGACTATAGCCCACCAGGCTCCCCCGTCCATGGGATTCTCCAGGCAAGAACACTGGAGTGGGTTGCCATTTCCTTCTCCGGGGGATCTTCCTGACCCAGGGATTGGACCCAGATCTCCTGCATTGCAGGCAGACACTTTAACCTCTGAGCCACCAGGGAAGGCCCCCCCCACCCCCGCCAAAAAAAAAGTACTTATCTCTGATTAAAGTTATCTGCATCTGTAAAATGTAGGCTTTACCTGTAAAATCTCTTTTAGACTGTTAAAAAGATATCATTGATAAGAAAATGTTTGATGTTATCAATTAACTTGTATGTGACCATAAATTTGTTTAAATAAGAATTTGAGTATGCAAATTGAACAAAACAACTAGCTTTTAAAAATGCAGTCATGTTTCCTCATGGTTGAGAGACCACCTAACTGGGAGGCAGGAGACCCAAGCTCCTCTCTTATCCACTCATGTCACCTTGCACCAGTTATTTGTCATTGGCCCTGTTTTAACAGTCAGACAGTAAGGTTAAAAGAGGCACATGTTTCTCTCAAGGGCCCATGAGGTCAATAAAAACTACTTTATCTCTATTATCATTTCAATGTAATATAATAGGTATTGTTCTGAGGATAAAATGTCTCTTTTGCACTGAAAGCCTGCAAATAGAGTTTTCTAGAATAAGACATAGGTTTTTAAGCCGGTGTTTTTCAAACTAGCTTCTAACGGTATCTTCGTGAGTATCTTTAAGAAGTAGTTTTCTTCTTAAGAAAGGCTGCATTTTCTGAATTTGAGTTGGTAGAAGTAATTTATAATCTTTTTATTCTCAAATGTTGAAGACTCCTTGTCAAATCACAGTCTTAAACATACTTTTTACTCCACACTGGGTTCTTTTGGTATTTTCTGAATGACTCTGGGCAAGATGTTAATGGTTGTTTTTGTTCTTACAGACCAACAATGACTACATTTGGACTGATAAGTGGAGGGTGAGGTACACTAACTGGGCTGCTGATGAGCCCAGACTGAAGTCAGCGTGTGCTTATATGGATCTTGATGGCTTCTGGAAGACAGCACAGTGCAACGAAAGCTTTTATTTTCTCTGCAAAAGATCAAATGGTAATCGAGTACACAAAAACAGTCAAGGGTTTGAAATGTTCTCAATAAGCTAATACAAACCCCCGTTGATATTCTTAAACAGTCATATGTTTGGGGGTAACTTAGGGATAAGGGAAAACATATTCCTTCACCTAACCAAAGACTGGCTTGGCAATAAACAAATATATAGGTCAGAGTAATAGAGAAATTTTCCTTCATTGCAGGAGTTTATTTTTACATATCTTTTTTTTTTAATTATTTGGGATTATCCTCTGAGTCTATGATATCACAGTCCTCAGGAAATTATGACTGCTTTTGATGTTGACAACACAGCTGTATCAAAATACTTTTATCTGAATGGGTTGCCTCAGGCCAAACAGCTAGCAGGGAAGGAGCACAGCGCCACCTATCATTTAAGCATGGCCCTGCCCTACAGAGCAAGACCCAGTTTTCCCTGCAGCCAGTCTCTCCCCTCAAGAAGCTTGCACAAGCCTCTTATCCTCATTCATCAGAGGAGACAGAAGAAGCAAGAACCATAGTCCCGCAGCCTCCAGAACAAAAACAGCAGTCACAGAAAGCTAATCAAAATTATCACATTGATTATAGCCTTGTGCAACTCAATGAAGCATTGAGCCGTAGGGCTACCCACGTCAGACAGGTCATGAGGGAGAATTATGACAAAATGTAGTCCACTAGAATAGGGAATGGCAAGCCACTTCAGTATTCTTGCCTCAGGAATCCCAGGAACAGTGTGAAAAGGCAAAAAGATAGGACACCAGATAAGCCTGCCAGGTCAGTAGGTGTCCAATATGCTACTGGGGAGGAATGGAGAAATATCTCCAGAAAGAATGAAGAGGCTGGGCCAAAGCAGAAATGATGCCCAGTTGTGGGTATGTCTGAGTAAAATCCAATGCTATAAAGAGCAATATTGCATAGGAACCTGGAATATTAAGTCCATGAATCAAGTTAAATTGATGTGGTCAAGCAGGAAATGGCAAGAGTGAACATCAACATTTTAGAAATCAGTGAACTAAAATGGATGGGAAAGGGTGAATTTAATTCAGATGACCATTTTATCTACTACTGGGGGCAAGAGTCCCTTAGAAGAAATGGAGTAGTCCTCATATTCAATAAAAGAGTCAAAAATGCAGTACTTAGGTACAATCTCAAAAACAACAGAATGATCTTGGTTCATTTCCAAGGCAAGCCATTCAACATCACAGTAATCCAGGTCTATGCTCCAACCACTAATGTCAAAGAAGCTGAAGTTGAACAGTTCTATGAAGACCTATAAGACTTTCTAGAACTAACACCCAAAAAGGATGTCTTTTTCATCACTGGGGATTGGAATGCAAAAGTAGGAAGTGAGGAGATACCTGGAGGAACAGGCAAGTTTGGCCTTGGAGTACAGAATAAAGTAGGGCACGGGTAACAGAGTTTTGCCAAGAGAATGCACTGGTCATAGCAAATACCTTCTTCCAACAACACAAGAGATGATTCTACACATGGACATCACCAGATGGTCAATACTGAAATCAGATTGATTATTTTCTTTGCAGCTGAAGATGGATAGCCCTATACAGTCAAAAAAAACAAGACTTGGAGCTGACTGTGGCTCAGATCATGAGGTCCTTATTACAAAATTCAGCTTTAAATTGAAGAAAGTAGGGAAAACCACTAGACCATTCAGTATGACCTAAATCACATCTCTTTCTCTTATGAGTACACAGTGGAGGTGATAGATTCAAGGGTTTAGATCTGGTAGCCCCAGTGCCTGAAGAACTATGGGTGGAGATTCATAACATTGTATAGGAGGCAGTGACCAAAACCATCCCCAGGAAAAAGATATCCAAGAAGGCAAAGTGGTTGTCTGAGGAGTCCTTACATAAAGCTGAGAAAAGAAGAGAAGCCAAAGGCAAAGTAGAAAGGGAAAGATATACCCAACTGAATGCAGAGTTCCAGAGAATAGCAAGGAGAGATGTGAAACTTTCTTGAGTGAACAATACAAAGAAAGAGGAAATCAATGGAATGGGAAAGACTAGCGATCTCTTTAAGAAAACTGGAGATACCAAGGGAACATTTCATGCAAAGATGGGCACAATAAAGGACGGAATCGCAAGGACCTAAAAGAAGCAGGTGGCAACCCTCTCCAGTACTCATGCCTGGAAAATCCCATGGATGGAGGAGCCTGATAGGCTGTAGTCCATGGGGTCGCAAAGAATCGGACACGCCTGAGCGACTTCACTTTCACTTTTCACTTTCATGCATTGGAAAAGGAAATGGTAACCCACTCCAGTGTTGTTGCCTGGAGAATCCCAGGGACGGCGGAGCCTGGTGGGCTGCCGTCTATGGGGTCACACAGAGTTGGACACTACTGAAGTGACTTAGCAGTAGCAAGAGAAGCAAAAGAGATTAAGAAGATGTGACAAGAATACACAGAAGAACTATACAAAAAAGGTCTTAATGACCCAAATAATCGTGATGGTATGGTCACTCACCTAGAGCCAGACATCCTGGAATGCAAAGTCAAGTGGGCCTTAGGAAGCATCACTGTGAACAAAGCTAGTGGTGGTGATGGAATTCCAGCTGAACTTTTTCAAATCCTAAATGATGCTGCTGCTAAAGTGCTGCACTCAATATGCCAGCAAATTTGGAAAACTCAGCAGTGGCCACAGGACTGGAAAAGGTCAGTTTTAATTCTAATTCCAAAGGCAATGCCAAAGAATGTTCAAACTCTCATACAGTTGCACTCATTTCACATGCTAGCAAGGTAATGCTCAAAATCCTCCAAGTTGGGCTTCAGCAGTATGTGACCCAAGAACTTCCAGATGTTCAAGCTGGATTTAGAAAAGGCAGAGGAACCAGAGATCAAATTGTCAGCTTTTCTTAGATCATAGAAAAAGCAAGAGAACTCCAGAAAAAAATCTACTTCTGCTTCATTGACTATGCTAAAGCCTTTGACTCTTTGGGTCAGAATAAACTGTGGAAAATTCTTAAAGAGATGGAAATACCAGATCACCTTACCTGGCTCCCAAGAAGCCTGTATGCTGGTCAAGAAGCAACAGTTAGAACTAGACATGGAACAACAGATTGGTTAAAAATTGGGAAAGGAGTGTGCCAAGGCTGTATTCATCACTCTGCTTATTTAACTTATATGCAGAGTACATCATGTGAAATGCCGGGCTGGATGAAGCACAAGCTGGAATCAAAACTGCTGAAAGAAATACCAACAACTTCAGGTATTCAGATGATACCACTCTAATGGCAGAAAGTAAAGAGGAACTAAAGAGCCTCTTGATGAGGGTGAAAAAGGAGAGTGAAAAAGCTGGCTTAAAACTCAACACTCAAAAAACTAAGATAGTGGATCCAGTCCCATCACTTCATGGTGCATAAATAGGGAAAAAGTGGAAATAGTGACAGACTATTTTCTTGGGCTCCAATATCACTGTGAACAGTGACTGCAGCCGTGAAATTAAAAGACACTTGCTCCTTGGAAGAAAAACTATGACCAACCTAGACAGCATATTCAAAAGCAGAGACATTCCTTTGCTGACAAAGGTCCTTATAATCAAAGGTATAATTTTTCCAGTAGTCACGTATGGATGTGAGAGTTGGACCATAAAGAAGACTGAGCACCAAAGAATTGATGCTTTCAAGCTGTGGTGCTGGAGAAGACTTGAGAGTTCCTTGGACAACAAGGAGATCAAACCAGTCATCCCTAAAGGAAATCAAAACCAAATACTCATTGGAAGGACTGATGCTGAAGCTGAAGCTCCAATACATAGGCCCCCTGATGCAAAGAGCCGACTCATTGGAAAAGACCCTGGTGCTGGGAAAGATTGAGGGCAGGAGGAGAAGAATACGACAGAGGATGAGATGGTTGCATGGCATCACCGACTCAATGGGCTTGAGTTTGAGCAAACACTGGGAGATAGGGAAGGACATGAAACCTGGGGTGCTGCAGTGCATGGAGTCACAAAGTGTTGGATATGAGTTAGTGACTGAACAGCAATGCAGATTCATTGGAATCAGTGATATAACAGTGATACGGTCTTAACATATAGTTGAACTGGGCAGCGATAAAGTCCTAGAATTCTACCTATAGCACTTAGTTTTAACATCGATGTCAGTCACAGCTAAGATGGTTTTATAGAGGCAAGGATCCTAGAAAATGAAGAGTGTCCAGAAGGAAGACTCACTTTGCAAATTATTTTTGGGTGATCTCTTTGGGGAACTTACTAACATCTTTGTAGGTATCTTGTAGATCTGTATTCTTAATTATGAATGTGGTTGATTGCCATTGTACCACAATACCTTCTATTTAAATATTTTAAAAATAAAATAATGATAAAGTAAAAAGAAATCTCAGTAATAGAAATGGTAGATCTAAATGATTACCATTAGGGCTTTAAAAAAATAATAACAGATGATGAAAAATTTTTTAATTGTTAATATTTTATTCTGTGTACTACAGAAGCTTCAGATCTTACTATATTTTAAATATCTTTTTATTAACAGAAATCCCTGCCACTGAACCCCCACAGCTGCCTGGTAGATGCCCTGAGACAGAGCACTCAGCATGGATTCCTTTCCATGGTCACTGCTACTATATTGAATCTTCATTTACAAGGAACTGGGGCCAGGCTTCTCTGGAATGTCTTCGAATGGGTAAGTGGCACATTTACTGTCAGAAAATTCCATGATCATATACTTTAGATTACCATGGTAATAGTAGCCCTGGATGTTAAAACCTAAGGAATGCAAGAATATCTGTCTTTTTTGTCTTAATAATTCATATTGTAACAGAAATGTTAACCTCATCCCCCTTAAATGCAATTTCTAACATTATAGCCTCAAAAGATTAAAGAATTCTGGTATGGAAAACAATGATTTGCTGGAAGTCTTTCTTACTTTCTGCCCTAGTATGTTAAGTCACTGGGATTATAATTCAGAGTGTTGGATTCACCTTTTATCACTAAACAGCTCGGGCTTCACAAGTGCGCAGGAACCATTTTGCTTTGCCATGAATAGAGAAACATTTAGATCTGGTTATCTTATTTGTGAATAAATATGAAAGAAAATTCAAGACCTCACAAAAGTGGAAAGTTTCCCTTCTGATATAAAAATATCAAATAAAGTGAACTTTTCAGGGTACATTAACAAATCTACTTACTTTAATCCCAATAAATATTTTCCTGAATTACTTTGTTACTGAAGTTTGTTTATGCCCTAAGTCAGGGCTCTTTTTTCTACAGTGGTGAGCAAGGGTTACATTCTCATATTCTTCTCGTTCTGTCAAAAGTCAGCCTGGAGTTTTTACTACTTTTTGCTTCTATGTTTAGTTTTTTTCCTTCAGTTTTATTGAGGTGTAGTGGACATAAAATTATAATACATTTAAGGTATACAAGGTGATGATTTGATACATGTGTTTCCTGGGAAAGGATTCCTAATGTCAAGTTAACACAACCATCATATCACATATTTACTTTTTTTTTTCCTTTTTTAGTAAGAATACTTAATTTCTAATCTCTTGTATCATACAATATTAACTATAGTCACTATATTATACAGATCCCAAGACCTTATTTATCATATAACTGAAGGTTTGTACCCTGTTTCTCTCATATCCCAAACCCCTCACAACCACCATTCTACTCTGTTTCTATGAGTTTGACTTTTATTTAATTCCACATATAAGTAATACCATATAGTACTTGTTTGTCTCTGGCTTACTTACTTAAAATAATGCCCACCAGCTTGATCCATGCTGCTGCAAGTGGCAGGATTTCCTTCTTTCTTGAAGACTGCATAATATTCCATTGTATATACACACTGCCTTTTCTTAACCATTCATCTGTTGATGGACATTTAGGTTGTTTCCATATCTTGGCTATTGTTAATAATGCTGCAGTAAACATGGAGTGCGGATATCTTTTCAAAATGCTGATTTCATTTCCTTTGAATATAGACTGAGAAGTGGGAGTGCTGATAGTTGTATCTTTAACTTTTTGAGGTGGTGCAGAGGTTAAAGCATATGCCTCTAATGTGGGATTTGATCCCTGGGTCGGGAAGATCCCCTGGAGAAGGAAATGGCAACCCATTCCAGTACTCTTGCCTGGAGAATCCCATGGACAGAGGAGCCTGGTGGGCTACAGTCCATGGGGTCACAAAGAGTCAGACACGACTGAGCGACTTCACTTTCACTTTCACGTTGTTCCAATTTATATTCACACTAACCAGGTTTTCTCTTCTCATCCTCTCCAGCATTTGTTATCTCTTATCTTTTTAATAATAGCTAGCCTAAGCAAGTGTGGGGGTGATAGCTCATTGTGGTTTTGATGTGTATTTCCCTGATGATTAGTGATGTTGTGCAACTTTTCATGTACTTTTGAGTCATTTGAAAGTCTCCTATGGAAAAAAAATGTCTATTCATGTTCTAAGCCCATTTTAAAAATTGAGTTATTTGTTTTTTGCCATTGAGTTGTTTAAGTTGTATATTTTACATATTAAACCTCTGTTAGGACATGTGGTTTGCAAATTTTTTTCTCATTCAGTAAGTAATATTTTAATTTTGCTGATGGTTTCCTTTGCTATACAGAAGCGTTTTAGGTTGGTGTTGTGCCATTTGTTTATTTTTGCTTTTTTTTTTGCCTTTGTTGTTACTGTCAAATACAAAAAAAAATCATCACCAAGATGAATGTCAAGGAGCTTATTGCCTATATTTTCTTCCATGATTTCAGATCTTATATCCAAGTCTTTAATATTTGAGTTGATTTTCCTGTACAGTGTTAGTAGTGGTCCAGTATTATTCTATTTCACGTGGCTGTCAGTTTTCTCAATACTACTTGCATGGAATAACTTTTTTTAATCCCTTCACTTTAAGTCTATGTATGTCCTAAAGTTGAAATGCATCTCTTGTAGACAGCATTTGTGAAGTGAAGTCACTCAGTCGTGTCTGACTCTTTGCAACCCCGTGGACTGTGGCCCACCAGGCTCCTCCATCCATGGGATTCTCTAGGCAAGAATACTGGAGTGGGTTGCCATTTCCTTCTCCAGGGTATCTTCCCAACCCAGGGATCAAACCCAGGTCTCCCGCATTGTAGGCAGACGCTTTAACCTCTGAGCCACCAGGGAAGCCCATAGTTGGGTCTTTTTCTTTTTATTCCTTTTCTTTTTTAATCTATTAGGCCACTCTGTGTTTTTTGACTGGAGAATTTAGTCCATTTACATTTCCAGCAATAAATGGTAGGCATGGACTTAATATTGCCATTTTGTTAATTGTTTCTGTCTGTCTTGACCTTCCTTTTTTCCTTTCTTCCTCTGTTCATTTCCTTTGTGATTTGATGGTTTCTATAATGATATTCTTAGATTTGTTTCCTTTTGTATATGTACTATAGGTTTTGTTGTGTGGTTATTATGAAGCTTATATGAAACATCTGATAATTATAGTAGTGTATTTAAAGCTGGTAACAACTTAACTTTGAATGCATGCAAGCACTCTATATTTCTACATTCCCCCACCTTTTATATTTTTGATGTCACAATTACGTATTTTTATGTTGTATATACATTAACAAATTATTGCATTTATAGTTATTTTTAATACTTTGTATTTTAACCTTTGTACTAGCATTATAGATGATTTACCTACCACCACTATATCAGAATTCTGGATTTTCCTACACATCTACCTTAACCATTGAGTTTCATATTTTCAAATATTTTCATATTATTAATTAGAGTCCTTTCCTTTAACTTGAAGAATTCCCATTGACATTTATTATAAAGTGAAAATTGTTCAGTTGTGTCTGACTCTTTGCAACCCCATGGACTATACAGTCCACGGATACTCCAGGCCAGAATACTGCAGTCACCATCTGCAGTGATTTTGGAGCCCCCAAAAATAAAGTCTGACACTCTTTACACTGTTTCCCCATCTATTTCCCATGAAGTGATGGGACCAGATGCCATGATCTTCGTTTTCTGAATGTTGAGCTTTAAGCCAACTTTTTCACTCTCCTTTTTAACTTTCATCAAGAGGCTTTTTAGCTCCTCTTCACTTTCTGCCATAAGGGTGGTGTCATCTGCATATCTGAGGTTATTGATATTTCTCCTGGCAATCTTGATTCCAGCTTGTGCTTCTTCCAGTCCAGCATTTCTCATGATGTACTCTGCATATAAGTTAAATAAGCAGGGTGACAATATACAGCCTTGATGTACTCCTTTTCCTATTTGGAACCAGTCTGTTGTTCCATGTCCAGTTCTAACTGTTGCTTCCTGACCTGCATACAGATTTCTCAAGAGGCNGTGCTTTGTCTAGCCTGGCATTTCTCATGATGTACTCTGCATATAAATTAAATAAGCAAGGTGACAGTATACAGCCTTGACGTACTCCTTTTCCTATTTGGAACCAGTCTGTTGTTCCATGTCCAGTTCTAACTGTTGCTTCCTGGCCTGCATACAGATTTCTCAAGAGACAGGTCAGGTGGTCTGGTATTCCATCTCTTTCAGAATTTTCCACAGTTTATTGTGATCCACACAGTCAAAGGCTTTGGCATAGTCAGTAAAGCAGAAATAGATGTTCTTCTGGAACTCTCTTGCTTTTTCCATGATCCAGCGGATGTTGGCAATTTGATCTCTGGTTCCTCTGCCTTTTCCAAAACCAGCTTGAACATCAGGAAGTTCACGGTTCACGTATTGCTGAAACCTGGCTTGGAGAATTTTGAGCATTACTTTACTAGCATGTGAGATGAGTGCAATTGTGCGGTAGTTTGAGCATTCTTTGGCATTGCCTTTCTTTGGGATTGGAATGAAAACTGACCTTTTCCAGTTCTGTGGCCACTGCTGAGTTTTCCAAATTTGCTGGCATATTGAATGCAGCATTTTCACAGCATCATCTTTCAGGATTTGAAATAGCTCATCACCTCCACTAGCTTTGTCCGTAGTGATGCTTTCTAAGGCTCACTTGACTTCACATTTCAAGATATCTGGCTCTAGGTGAGTGATCATACCATTGTGATTATCTTGGTCTTGAAGATATTTTTTGTACAATTCTTCTGTGTATTCTTGCCACCTCTTCTTAATATCTTCTGCTTCTGTTAGGTCCATACCATTTCTGTCCTTTATCGAGCCCATCTTTGCATGAAATGTTCCCTTGGTATCTCTAATTTTCTTGAAGAGATCTCTAGTCTTTCCCATTCTGTTCTTTTACTCTATTTCTTTGCATTTATCGCTGAGGAAGGCTTTCTGATCTCTTCTTGCTATTCTTTGGAACTCTGCATTCAGATGCTTATATCTTTCCTTTTCTCCTTTGCTTTTTGCTTCTCTTCTTTTCACAGCTATTTGTAAAGCCTCCTCAGACAGCCATTTTGCTTTTTTTCCCCGTACTCATTACTGGAAAGGAAATTCCTTGTACCATACATTACTACATCTGTAAATATTTCAAGGGTATTTCTAAGGGATACACTCTTTTTACAAACAACCAGAATTTCATTTAGCACCTTAAAAATAATCATTCCTACCATCAAATTTTCTGCACTTCTACCTCTCTTTTTTATAATTGACTTTAAAGAAATATTTATTTATTAGGCTGCGCTGGGTCTTAGTTGAGGCACGCAGGAGTCTTGAGGGATCCTTCGTTGTGGTACCCAGACTCCAGCTTGGCACACGGGCTCTGCAGCATGGGCTCAGTAGTGTCGGGGCAGGGGTTTAATTGCTCCTTGGCGTATGGATCTTATTTCCCCAACCAGGGATTGAACCTTCGTTCCCTGCAATGCCAGGTGGATTCTTAACCACCGGACCACCAGGGAGGTCCCCAGCATTAAACGCTATTAACTGCAATGATTATTAATGGATCCACTGAACTTGCATTCTAAGGACTCAAGGGCCCTGAGCATGAAAATAGCTATTACTTTTCGGGTGCCTTCTTTCTGCTTCCCGGATGGTGCTAGCGGTAAAGATCCTCCCTGCCAATGCAGGAGACGTAAAAGATGCAGGTTTGATCCCTGGGTCAGGAAGATCCCCTGGAGGAGGGCATGGCAACCCACTCCAGTATTCTTGCCTGGAGAATCTCATGGACAGAGGAGCCTGGTGGGCTACAGTTCATGGGGTTGCGAAGAGTCGGGCACGACTGAAGCGACTTAGCACTATCTGCCCGGGATGCGGTAGGTGCTCTGCAGCCCTGACAGTTGTTTATTGATATTTCTCACAAATATGCTGTAGGGTGGGTGTCCTTATCCTTATTTCACAGAACCAGGTCATGGGGCATTGAGAAGTTGCTGAGCCTGAAACCTGACTTCTCTGCGCTTTTCTCGCTGGGTCATGCTGAGAAAACAAAGCGATGCTTTCTTAGTTCCCTCACCAGAGATGCTGCTCAGAAAGCAGGAAGAGAGATGACGGGCAAATCCGCTGGATCCTGTTGATCAGCAATCAGGATTGTTCATAAAGCTGTTCCTTCGCCTCCTCTTTTCTCCTCCTTCCTCTCATAATCCTTTGTACTTCTATGAAAATACTTTTCACACTGACTTATAATTAGTTCTGTCTGTTTGTGTCTCAAATTATAATTAGCAGGATGTCTTTCCCAGAGATGCCAGAAAATTGAGACTTGAGTTAAAATGTTGTCATGAGGCTAAACTAATTTACCAGCCTGCTTTGTAGCACAGATCTAGTTAACCTTGATACAGAGTAAACCTTAAATCTTGTTAGTGCTCCTGATGTCTTCTCTTTGACCTCTCCTTATGTCTAATTGGAGAAGGAAATGGCAATCCACTCCAGCACTCTTGCCTGGAAAATCCCATGGACGGAGGAGCCTGATAGGCTACAGATCATGGGGTCGCAAAGAGTCTGACTCGACTGAGCAACTTCACTTTCACTTTATGTCTAATTACAACAGGCTTCTTACCTTGCTCAATTAAGCTTTATGATAATTTTGTTTGCCATTGTTTATGGCAACCAAATAGCTTGTTTAAAATGCCTCATTGCCTCAATGGCATTTAGAGACAAAGAATGAGTAACCGGGGAGGAGATATATATATCTCTCACAGCCCCCAAGCCCATCTGGCCCTTCAGCATAGTTTTAATAAACGGGACTGCCAATTCTCCACCCCTGAAAATCTTTACAGGCCCAGGAATAAATTTAGCTGATCTCCAACCCTGTTTTCACATTGTTGGATTGGTTTTGAGTCCTTTAGAAAATTTTCCATGAAAGACCCTAGCGTTTAAAATTTAGTTTCCTAAAACACTGTATAAAGAAGTGTTCATTTTGCTTCTGGGAGGCGATGTTTTGAAAAACAACCATAGTTCAGCAGTATGTGTTCCGTCATCTTCAAAGACAGCACCCACTGTGCACTGAAAGGAAAATACTGCTCACAAAAAAAAGGGAAGCGAGCTTCTTCAAGTCAATGACAAATGCGGCAAAATGCCATGCTGCAAAAACAAGGGAAATGAAAGGTTTGTGCAAATCCTTTGAAAAAACATTGTTTTCATAATAATAAAGCTAGTCAAAAGCTAAAATCCTTCAAATATCTATTTCTTGGCCCAAAACATAACAGGTAGTGAAAATAGTATAATGGAACATCAAAAAGTACAATTCTTTTTAAAACAGTAAACATAGAAAGAAAAATGATAACACTAAAGAATAGTTAAAATGACACCACTAGACATGTCTTGCGTAGTTTATAATGTTCCCCATGAATTACGGATAGAAAAAATTCAGGTTTAAAAAATATTTTGAATATAGATTCATTTCAGAGTACAGAATTTCTTTTTCTTTTTTTGGATATGTGGCTCTGCATGCAGGATCTTAGTTCCCTGACCAGGGACAGATCTGTGTCTCTTGCTGTGGAAGCTGGGATCCCGCCCGTGCACTGTCCCCCGCCCGACCTCTGGGGAGTTCCTTTAAATGATGTTTTTAAATGATTACTACAAATCTATTCTGGGGCAAAGGAGCTTTAAATTAAAACACATTTAAATCCATTCTTACACTGTCACTTTCTACTGTGGCTTTCTTAAAGGACTTAAGACTTGCTTTTCATTTAACCAATTAAACATTTTCCCCATCTATACCAAATTCCCAGACTTTCTCTTGGGTGGGCATAAGTAATAACATGAAATACTGTCTGATATGAGAAGGTATTTACCTTCAAAGCCCTACAAATGTTTAATAGAAACCTATATGCTTAAGTAGGAATGTAAAAACTCACTGTCAAAAAAAATCCCCTCAAAACCTCGGAACACTAGAAGTTTTGAAAGTTTGAACATTTTTACTTTTTACATCAGTGAAAGTGAAAGTCGCTCAGTTGTGTGCGACTCTTTGCGACCCCATGGACTGCAGCCGCCAGGCTCCTCTGTGACATTCTCCAGGCAAGAATACTGGAGAGGGTTGCCATGCCCTCCTCCAGGGGATCTTTCGGACGCAGGGATCCAACCCGGGTCTCCTGCGTTGCAGGCAGATACTTTACCGTCTGAGCCACCAGGGAAACTCTTTTACATTAGAGGCTTCGTAATTAATATGATTATTAAAAGCCTGAACTATCAATATGTGAGTTGACACTGTAATCCACCTGAGGAGTAAGTTCTCCCTGTTTGGCCCCAAGAAACTATTTTGTTTCTTTTTTTCACTGTGGTAAGACAAGCATAACGCAAAACTTTACTGTTTTAATAGCTTGAACGTCCGGCGGCGCTAAGCCCATTCACCCTAAACCCACTGTTCAGCACCTCCTTGTGGTTTTATTTTCTGGCTTACCACTAGGGGGCGGAAGAACACAGCGCTTCGGCCGGCCTCTTCGCGCCACCTAGCCCACGCATGCGCTTCTCACCTGGGCCAAGGTGAACGGGGGCGGGGCAGGGGTGGGGCCGGGGGCGGGGCCACAGACGCCGGCGCGGCGCCGGCATTGTGACGTCAGGTGGCTCTGTCGGGCCTGGCTGTCCGGCTGTCGCGCTCGGCCGCCGCCCGCTCCTATGGGGTCTTCTGCAAGGGGCTGACCCGCACGCTGCTCATCTTCTTCGACCTGGCCTGGCGCTTGCGCATCAACTTCCCCTACCTGTACATCGTGGCTTCCATGATGCTCAACGTCCGTCTGCAGGTGGGTGAGGCGCGCCCGCCCGACCCCTGTCTTCCCCCCGCCCCGGATCGTCCCCGAGCGCCGGTCCGCCTCGCACGGCCCGGCCCACCCTCGCCCAGGCCGTGAAGATGCCGCCGGAAGGTGCCAGGCTGGATGCCGAGCGTGTGGCTCAGCACCGTGCCTTTCTCCCGCAGCCCCGCGGGAGGAAATCCCGGCAGAGGTCATTGTTGACCCTGTTTTCGCAGAAGAGGCGGGGTGGGGTGGGGGCGTGGAGCGGCAGGCCTCGAGTAAGGTCCTACAGCGGGCTCACGGGGTCGGAAGGCCCCTGGCCCTGAAGAGGAAATTGTGAAAATGACTGATTGGGGGTGCGGGGGCGGGGAGTGCGTTTACCGTTGACTTTTCTAGTTCCCAAACTTTATGAAGCTTTCAAAGCGACGCAAGCTTAAGGTAAATTAATGGATGTTAATCGATGTTCTGATAGAGGTATCCATGTTTATCCTGGCCCAGGCTGGAGGGTGTTGGTGGTGAAAGGAGTGGGGGTGGTGATGAGGAGAAAACGAGGTGTAAAGACGTAGAGAGGCAAAGGTTCAGAGGCCTGAAATAGTTCAGATGTGAAATAGTACACACACCCACACACCCAGCACCCTGGAGATCATCTTTGCTGTCAGGGATTGACATTTCTACCTCCCGCAAATTCCAGATGCCTTTTTCTGGCGGAATGGAAAACCGTCAAATTGAGGTTTATTCCTTCCCGAGTGTGTCATAGATGGGCAAGTGCTGAGCATCTCTGGGTTCCATTTACACATTGTGGAGCGTCTGCTGTGTCGCCTAGGGCTCTGTGATGGACAAGTCCTTGTTCCCCAAGAGCTTAGGGTCTGACAGTACTTAGGGGAAGCCTGAGCAGGACTGTGCGGTATTGTGCGGACTGTGCGTGGGCGGGGCAGGTGCTTTCTTTTTTCCCTTTGGTTTGACTGTGCCTATGTGCTAAGTAACTTCAGTCGTGTCTAACTCTTTGGGACCCCATGGACTGTAGCCCACCAGGCTCCTCTGTGCATGGGGTTCTCCAGGCAAGAATACTGGAGTGGGTTGCCTTGCCCTCCTCCAAGGAATCTTCCCGATCCAGGGACTGAAAGTCTCTATGTCTATTGCGTTGGCAGGCAGTATCGGAATATAATTGTCTCAAAACCTCTCACTGGTGATGTAAAACCCCTTATTGACCAAAATTGAGTTAAGGTGAGTTGGGATGAACCTGCCTCTCTATTTCATTGTCCAAATCGAGATTCTTTTGTGTGAACAGGGGCTTGTAGCATCCTTTAGTTCGGTTCAGTTTAGTCGCTCTTCATGTCCGACTCTTTGCGACCCCGTGAATCACAGCACACCAGGCCTCCCTGTCCATCACCAACTCCCAGAGTTCACTCAGACTCACGTCCATCGAGTCGGTGATGCCATCCAGCCATCTCATCCCCTTTTCCTCCTGCCTCCAATCCCTCCCAGCGTCAGAGTCTTTTCCAATGAGTCAACTCTTCCCATGATGTGGCCAAAGTACTGGAGTTTCAGCTTTAGGGCTGATCTCCTTCAGAATGGACTGGCTGGATCTCCTTGCAGTCCAAGCATCCTTAAGTGGTGCCAAAGGAGTCAGGAACTCAGGTATGTTTCCAGTAGGTTGTATCAATGAGCAAAGAAGGAGCTAGGAGTAGGGACAGAAATACGCCAGAAGCCTGTGCTCCAGCCTGCTGTCACCAGCCACCTGCTGTGCGCCAGAGGCAGCCATTTCCAAGAGAAAGTGGAAATCCTAATTTTTAAATATCAACACAACCAAAAAATCACCTTTGTGGGCAAAGCAGAATGTGTCAGGAGGCTCTATCTGACCCTCAAGCTCCACTTTGGAGACTTTGGTTCCAGAGTTACTTGTATAATTTGCAGCCTTCCCAGGTGGCACTAAGTGGTAAGGAATCTTCCTGCCAACGAAGGAGACATTAGGGGATGAGGGTGGGAAGATCCCCTGGAGGAGGGGATGGCAGCCCCTCCAGTATTCTTGCGTGGAGGGGCTACAGTCCGTAGGGTCACAAAGAGCTGGACACGACTGAAGTGACTTAGCACACACTTAGCACGTAGTCACAAGTAAGAGAAAATCAACATGATGTTGAAAATAGCCAGTTGGGTACCATAAAATCTCACCTTTCTGTATGTCCACTTAGTTACTTTTGACCACCCCTCTAGTCCAAGCTGCAAGGTGCCTCTATCTGTTCTCCCCAGGGCCCTTGGAGACAGGGTCTTTTAAAAGTATAAATCAGATTGTGTCATTCCTTACAAGAAAAAAAACCCAAACTGCTTCCCACTGCACGTGGAATGCAGTTCACGTGTTTCTGTCCTGTAGCTTGGACTTCTGTCCACCTTTCTGACCTCTCCCTGGCTTCTTCCTTGCTTGCTCGTATGTTCTCCTGTCTCCTCTCTGCAGGCGCCAAGCCTCTTCCTGCCCCTGGGCATTTGCACTTGCTGTTCTTGCCACCTCGAGCGCTCCTCCCTGGCTCTTAGAACTCCAAGGCGCTCTCACTCCTGGGTTCTCCTTTCAGAAGGGTCTTTTGGGATCACCACATCCATCCGGTCGGCAGCGGCTGCTGTCACTGCAAGAGCGCTGAGGCTGGCTTCACACCAATAAGGAGTGAAGGACTCCATTCCTGTTACGATGATGAGGGTTTCCAGATCTCCCCGTGGCTTGTAGGCCAGTAGGGGAAGCCCTGGAAAGGTTACTCAGATACAGATTTCCTAACGTGGAGTTGCACTATCGTGATTGAGGGCGAGTGCACTGAGGAGGCGGGAGGTTGGCTCTGGGATGCGTGGCGCAGGCAGAAGGGAGAGCCGGGGTCCCGGCCCCACGGGTGGCTTGCCAGACGTGCCGTCGGGTCGTCGTCCACAGGCAGCCCAGTTTTAGAGAACCGTGGAAGCTGAACACTCTGGCTGTAGAGTGCGGGGTTTATTTGGCCATTTCAGGTGTGAGTGGGGGTGGGGAGGCGCAGACAAGGTGGTCACTGGGTGCTTTGGGGAAGGGCTGCCTGAGAACCGTGAGGATTTTTCCATTGTGGAGTGTCAACACGCCAGCCCCTGCGTTGCTCAAGGCTCACCTGTATTTGCAAACTGTATATCTGACGGGGATTAATGTTCAAAACATGTGAAGAACTCTTACAACTCGGCAACAACCACCCAATTCAAACATTGGCAAAGGGCTTGAATAGACATTTCTCCAAAGAAGATACACCAATGGCAAGTAAACCCAGGAAAAGATGGGCAGTTGGAACGTGTTTGTGGGCAGCCAGGCCACCGGCCATGGTGAGGACTTAAGACATGGTGGCAGTGACCTCTGAGCCCCGAGCCCCAGGCAATGCACTTGAGCCTTGTGGCCCCGTGGGATCCCCAGAGAAGGGGCCCTGGTGGCTAGGCTCTGCTTCCCATCCCAACCCTGCAGGATGCGATCGTGGCATCCTCCTGCTTCCGGGCCCTCATAGACCCACGCAGGCCACCTTCTCTCCCTGAGACTCACGGCTCCTGCCGTCTCCCCCCATCTCCTCCCGTCCTGTCCCAGGGACACTTATGGGCCTGGAGGGCGAGTGCCTGCTTGCCTGTCACTGGCAGAATCTCCTCACCCGGACCTGGGGACCCCCAGGCCAGGCTTCGTCCCCGGGAGCCTCTACTCACTGCTCCGGCTCCGAATCTGAGGCCAGCCACACAGGCTGAGAAGCTTCCCATGCCCAGCCCTCGCCTGACCTGGCCCTGCCCCCGGGAGGCCTCTCTTCTGCCAGGGAGGCAATAAAACCCAATGCTGGGGGAAAATTGGGAAACTGCCAGTCAAAGTCACACTGAGACCGGCTCTTATGCAGGGAGGGGACAACGAGGATGTGGAGAGATTAGACCCCTGTGCACTGGTGGGCTGTAGTCCATGGGGTTGCTAAGAGTCGGACACGACTGAGCGACTTCACTTTCACTTTTCACTTTCATGCATTGGAGAAGGAAATGGCAACCCACTCCAGTGTTCTTGCCTGGAGAATCCCAGGGACGGGAGAGCCTGGCGGGCTGCCGTCTATGGGGTTGCACAGAGTCGGACACGACTGAAGCGACTTAGCAGCAGCAGCAGCACTGCTGGGAGGAATGGAAGGTGGTGCGCTTGCTGTGGGAAGCAGTTCAGTGCAGTTCAGACGCTCAGTCGTGTCTGACTGTTTGCGACCCCATGGACTGCAGCACGCCAGGCCTCCCTGTCCATCACCAACTCCCGGAGTTTACTCACACTCATGTCCATTGAGTTGGTGATGCCATCCAACCATCTCATCGTCTGTCGTCTTCTCCTGCCTTCAATCTTTCCCAGCATCAGTGTTTTCCAGTGAGTCAGTTCTTCACATTAGGTGACCAAAGTATTGGAGTTTCAGCTTCTGCATCAGTCCTTCCAGTGAATATTCAGGACTGATTTCCGGTAGGATTAACTGGTTGGATCTACTTACAGTCCAAGGAACTCTCAAGAGTCTTCTCCAACACCACAGTTCAAAAGCATCAATTCTTCGGTGCTCAGCTTTCTTTATTTTATAGTCCAACTCTCACATCCATATGTGACTACTGGAAAAACCATAGCTTTGACTAGATGGACCTTTGTTGGTAATGTCTCTGCTTTTTAATATGCTGTCTAGGTTGGTCATAGCTTTTCTTCCACGGAGCAAGCGTCTTTTAATTTCATGACTGCACTCACCATCTGCAGTGATATTGGAGCCCAAAAAAGTCTTGTCACTGTTTCCATTGTTTCCCCAGCTATTTGCCATGAAGTCATGGGACCGGATGCTGTGATCTTAGTTTTCTGAATATTGAGTTTTAAGCCAACTGTTTCACTCTCCTCTTTCACTTTCATCAAGAGGCTCTTTAGTTCTCCTTCGCTTTCTCCCATAAGGGTGGTGTCATCTGCATATCTGAGGTTATTGATATTTCTCCCCGCAATCTTGATTCCAGCTTGTGCTTCCTCCAGCCCAGTGTTTCTCATGATGTACTCTGCATATAAGTCAAATAACCAGGGTGACAATACACAGCCTTGACGTACTCCTTTCCGGATTTGGAACCAGTCTGTTCCATGTCTAGTTCTAACTGTTGCCTCTTGACTTGCATACAGGTTTCTCAGGAGGCAGGTCAGGTGGTGTTGGGAAGCAGTTTAGCAGGTCCTCAAAAAGTTGAGTACAGAATCGCTGTATGGTTCAGGGGTCTCACTGGTAGGCGCGCACCGCAGAGATCTGAAGGCAGGGACGCAGGCGCTTGTGCTCCAGTGTTCCCTGCAGCACATGAGAGGACGAACAGAACGCGTGTACCTTCGGTGGAATCTTACTCAGCTTTGGAAAGGAGTGAAGTTCTCACACCTGCTGCAGCTTGGATGGACTTAAGGGACGTCATTCAAAGAGGCAGAACGTAGAAGGTGGTGGCCAGGGGCTGGAGAAGGGGGAACAGGAGTTGTTGAATGAAAACGCTTCTCATTTGAATGAAGACATCCCAGAGCCGTGCGGTGGCGATGGATGGTAGCCTTTATGTGTATTTTGGTGCAGGTTTAAAAGAAGCGCCAGACGAGAGACTTTGCTCTTGGCTGTAGTGGCAGTGCTCAGTTGCTGTGACAGTTTCTCGGTGTCTGTCCTTTTTGTGGCTGAGCTGGGCCTCGTGCTGCGAGGGCGCCTCTCTAGTTGCAGCGCCCAAGCTTCTCGTTGCAGGGCCTTTGCCTGTTGCCGAGCTTGGGCTCCAGGGCTTTTGTGCTCTGAAGCTGTGGAGCACGGGCCTAGTTGCTTCGAGGCACGGGATCTTCCAGGACCAGGGGTCGAACCTGTGTCCCCCTGCCACGCGCATTGGCAGGCAGATTCCAGCCGCTGGACCACTAGAGAAGTCCTGGACATACGTGTTCATTTCTCTTGGTTATATGCCTAGGGTTGGAACTGCTGGGTCACGTGGTAACTTTGTATTCAACCAATTAAAAAAAATCACTCTTACTTCCTGGTGAGAGTGGAGGGGGCAGCAGGGAGACCCTCAGATGAGTGGGAGAGAGGAGTGTTGGTGATCCATCACGGTGATGCCAGGGAGGCCCTGGAGGAGGTTGCATCGTGGGCGTATCTTGGCATTGGAGCCAACAGGCTTGCCTGCCTTAAAGGATGAGGTGGTGTGAGAGAAGTGCTTCTTTGCCTCTTTTTGTGTGAATGGTACCTGTTCTTTGCCCGTTTTTCTGGTGGGTTGTTGGTGGGTTTCTTGAAGCTTTGTCAAATAAGAGTTGTCTGTTGATCAGAGTTGAAAAAATTTTCCAGTTACTGTTTTTCATTTTGCTTATAGTGTTTCTGACATACTGAAATTCTTTGTAGTGAAATTTAACATCATTTCTGACTTTTGGGTTTTGTCCTAGTTAGAAAGGCCCTCCCAACTCTAACGATACAAGAAATTCAGTTGTAATTTATTCTGGTACTAATACATCACATTTTGCTTTTACATGTAAAACGTTGGAGTTCATCCTGGCGTACGGTGTACAGTATTGATTTTGGTGATGCCATCCAACCATCTCATCGTCTGTCGTCTTCTCCTGCCTTCAATCTTTCCCAGCATCAGTGTTTTCCAGTGAGTCAGTTCTTCACATTAGGTGACCAAAGTATTGGAGTTTCAGCTTCTGCATCAGTCCTTCCAGTGAATATTCAGGACTGATTTCCGGTAGGATTAACTGGTTGGATCTACTTACAGTCCAAGGAACTCTCAAGAGTCTTCTCCAACACCACAGTTCAAAAGCATCAATTCTTCGGTGCTCAGCTTTCTTTATTTTATAGTCCAACTCTCACATCCATATGTGACTACTGGAAAAACCATAGCTTTGACTAGATGGACCTTTGTTGGTAATGTCTCTGCTTTTTAATATGCTGTCTAGGTTGGTCATAGCTTTTCTTCCACGGAGCAAGCGTCTTTTAATTTCATGACTGCACTCACCATCTGCAGTGATATTGGAGCCCAAAAAAGTCTTGTCACTGTTTCCATTGTTTCCCCAGCTATTTGCCATGAAGTCATGGGACCGGATGCTGTGATCTTAGTTTTCTGAATATTGAGTTTTAAGCCAACTGTTTCACTCTCCTCTTTCACTTTCATCAAGAGGCTCTTTAGTTCTCCTTCGCTTTCTCCCATAAGGGTGGTGTCATCTGCATATCTGAGGTTATTGATATTTCTCCCCGCAATCTTGATTCCAGCTTGTGCTTCCTCCAGCCCAGTGTTTCTCATGATGTACTCTGCATATAAGTCAAATAACCAGGGTGACAATACACAGCCTTGACGTACTCCTTTCCGGATTTGGAACCAGTCTGTTCCATGTCTAGTTCTAACTGTTGCCTCTTGACTTGCATACAGGTTTCTCAGGAGGCAGGTCAGGTGGTGTTGGGAAGCAGTTTAGCAGGTCCTCAAAAAGTTGAGTACAGAATCGCTGTATGGTTCAGGGGTCTCACTGGTAGGCGCGCACCGCAGAGATCTGAAGGCAGGGACGCAGGCGCTTGTGCTCCAGTGTTCCCTGCAGCACATGAGAGGACGAACAGAACGCGTGTACCTTCGGTGGAATCTTACTCAGCTTTGGAAAGGAGTGAAGTTCTCACACCTGCTGCAGCTTGGATGGACTTAAGGGACGTCATTCAAAGAGGCAGAACGTAGAAGGTGGTGGCCAGGGGCTGGAGAAGGGGGAACAGGAGTTGTTGAATGAAAACGCTTCTCATTTGAATGAAGACATCCCAGAGCCGTGCGGTGGCGATGGATGGTAGCCTTTATGTGTATTTTGGTGCAGGTTTAAAAGAAGCGCCAGACGAGAGACTTTGCTCTTGGCTGTAGTGGCAGTGCTCAGTTGCTGTGACAGTTTCTCGGTGTCTGTCCTTTTTGTGGCTGAGCTGGGCCTCGTGCTGCGAGGGCGCCTCTCTAGTTGCAGCGCCCAAGCTTCTCGTTGCAGGGCCTTTGCCTGTTGCCGAGCTTGGGCTCCAGGGCTTTTGTGCTCTGAAGCTGTGGAGCACGGGCCTAGTTGCTTCGAGGCACGGGATCTTCCAGGACCAGGGGTCGAACCTGTGTCCCCCTGCCACGCGCATTGGCAGGCAGATTCCAGCCGCTGGACCACTAGAGAAGTCCTGGACATACGTGTTCATTTCTCTTGGTTATATGCCTAGGGTTGGAACTGCTGGGTCACGTGGTAACTTTGTATTCAACCAATTAAAAAAAATCACTCTTACTTCCTGGTGAGAGTGGAGGGGGCAGCAGGGAGACCCTCAGATGAGTGGGAGAGAGGAGTGTTGGTGATCCATCACGGTGATGCCAGGGAGGCCCTGGAGGAGGTTGCATCGTGGGCGTATCTTGGCATTGGAGCCAACAGGCTTGCCTGCCTTAAAGGATGAGGTGGTGTGAGAGAAGTGCTTCTTTGCCTCTTTTTGTGTGAATGGTACCTGTTCTTTGCCCGTTTTTCTGGTGGGTTGTTGGTGGGTTTCTTGAAGCTTTGTCAAATAAGAGTTGTCTGTTGATCAGAGTTGAAAAAATTTTCCAGTTACTGTTTTTCATTTTGCTTATAGTGTTTCTGACATACTGAAATTCTTTGTAGTGAAATTTAACATCATTTCTGACTTTTGGGTTTTGTCCTAGTTAGAAAGGCCCTCCCAACTCTAACGATACAAGAAATTCAGTTGTAATTTATTCTGGTACTAATACATCACATTTTGCTTTTACATGTAAAACGTTGGAGTTCATCCTGGCGTACGGTGTACAGTATTGATCCAAACTGATCTATCTCTACCTGCCACAAGGAAGCTTGTGCGTGTGACAGTTTTGTCCTTGTCCCTACGTTCACTGGAAAGCAAGCCTCCGGAGGACGGGCCCTTCTTTATCTGCTCGGCGCGCTGTCCCCATCCCTGTGCTCAGGACAGCGCTGGCCTAGCTTAGGGGCTCCGGGAACACTTGGTGGTTGAATCTGTAGCAGAAAGTGCCGCGGGTGTGGAATTCCCCAGGGAAGCGTCATAGTCGTTAGTAAGGAGTCTTGACAGTCATCGCCAGCTCGCCCTCCCTGGAGCTCAGCGTGCTGGGTGCCTCCTCGGGCGGTGTCCGGGCCCTGACAGCCCCCAGCCCGCGGCCGCTCCCTCCTGGACCTCCACGTCTGTCCCCGACAGCGACGTGCTGGTCCACGCTTGGGCCACTTTGGGTCATCTGGGGGTCACTTCTCTGGCCTCTGTTTGACAGACTCCCTCAATTGCATTTTGTCACTAGTTCCCTCTGACACACTTTTTTAAAAAAATTAACTAATTTTGACTGCTCCAGATCTTGGCTGTGGCCTGGGAACTCTTAGCTGCGGCAGGCGGGATCTAGTTCCTTGACTCAGAATCGAACCCGGATGCCCTGAATTTGGAGTGTGGAGTCTTAGTCACTGGACCACCAGGGAGTCCTTCCCCCGACGCGCTTGCTGATAACGATGCTCACAGCAGCTGTTTCTCGGCCGCCCCGGGCTGTGGCCACAGAACACCCTGGGTGCATCCACCCGAAGAGTCCTCACGCAGGACAGCAGGCGCCGCCTCGCTCGGCCCACCCTCCTGCCTCTCGCCCGGCCGGGTGGGCGCCCCCTGGGCCCTCTGGGGGGCAGCCCCAGAGCCACCTCACGCGCAGGGGTGGCGTGGACGCGCTGCGTGGCTCGCAGCAGGGACTGGGTCCGTGTGGCCGACTCCACGCGCTGGTGCTTGGGGGCGGCGCCGAGGTGCCCGGCCCTTCCTCTAGCCCGTGCTCTGAGCGGTGTGGCCAGCAGGGCAGTTTGCCTCAGATGCTTTCACGGTGAGCTCAGCGGCGGGCAGGTCAGCTGACGCCGCCTCCGAGAGCTGGGAGTGGGAGGCGTCACTCCGAGGTGGAATCGGAAAACAGCACAAGCGAATGTTCGTGCAGAGCAGAGACAGACCAGTGGGTACCGAGGTGGGGAGGGCAGATTAGGGCTATAGGCTGGACAGGTTCAGCCTACCGTGTGTAAAACAGGTAAGCAACAGGACATGTTGCATAGGCACCTCCTGGAGTGACTTTCATCAGAGCATCGTCTGTAAAAACACTGTGCTGTGCGTAATATTGTAAGCCAGCTGTACTTCAAATAAAAAAGCCACCGAGAAGCCAGGTGGCCTTGGGGTGCAGCGCGTGAGCCGTGACCAGGCAGGGCCCCCTCCACGCCGGGGCTCGTCCGGCTGAGCAGCTGCCCTGCATTCAGCTGTGTCCCCTGCCCACCCCAGCCCCCAGCCCCCTTCGGGAATAGCGTTGCCGGCTGCCTGGCAGCGGCACAGAGGCGGGGTATTTTTAGGTTCCAGAGCAATGGTATCCAGACCGTCGCGTCCTGAAGCCATGAATAGCGCAGCTTGGGGAGGGTAAGGTGACCGCCCCAGAGGGCGCAGCTGCCGAATCGGGCCAGGCCTGCTGTCGCCCAGCCGGGCGCCCGCCTCCCTGGCGGGGATCCTCGCGGACCAGGTTGCTCCTGTTGCCCTGAGGCCATGGGCCCGACCGACAGCCTGTTCCCTCCACACCTTGCCCCCGCGGCCGCTGTGGTTCCGTATTCAACCGTTGTCTGTTTCTGGGGGGGCGCAGGGGGCAGGCACTGGTGAGGGAGGTAAGGAGTAAGCTCAGGAATTGACACCCAGCCCTACACTTTGTTTTTCTTGTCCCATACTGTGTTTTTACTTATTTATTTTTAATTTAATTTTGGCTGTGCTGGGTCTTCACTGTGGCACATGGACCTAGTTCCCTGCTCCACGTGGGAACTTGCGGACCAGGAATCGAACCTGTGTCCCCTGCGTTGGCAGGCGGATTCTTAACCCCCGAACCACTAGGAAAGTCCTGAATCACACTGTCCAGAATTTCAAAATAGCCTTGCCTCACTTAGGGGGAGGGCTCTCAGTGTTCGTGGATAAGTCAGCTTGCCGTAATTTATGCTGCTTATTGTTTTGTGGATCTGGGGGTTGAGGGGTGGGAGATGAGAGCTGGGCCGAGGCCGGCTCGTTATGTAATTGTACGTGCTTTATTTGGCAAGATACAGTGTACCAATACACGTACAGTACAGTCAGGGTAAACCACAGAAAATGCTGCATGGGTGACTCTGCTTAGAAATTACTTGTAAGTTATTTCTGGCTCTCGGTATATAAGTAATATCAAAAGTCATCTGGTTGAGGGCTCAGAGCCAAAAGTGTCTCACTCGCCTACTGAAGTCTCTTTGTAAAGAACTGAATGCATAGTTTATTACTGAGTCTACTGAAGAGCTAGGTCTTTAGTGAGCAACTTCGGCTCTCGCTCTGTTACTGTTGTTCAGTCGCTGGGTTGTGTCCGACTCTTGCCCACCCCTTGGACTGTAGCACACCATGCTCCTCTATTTCCCGGAGTTTGCTCAGATCCATATCCATTGAGTCGATGATGCCATCCAACCATCTCGTCCTCTGCCCGCCCCTTCTCCTCCTGCTGTTAATCTTTCCCAGCATCAGGGTCTTTTCCAGTGAGTTGGCTCTTCACATCAGGTGGCCAAAGTATTGAAGCTTCGGCTTCAGGATCAGTCCTTCCATTGAATATTCAGGATTGAGTACATGATTGCTTTGTCATTATCGAAGGTATGATTACATTCAGTTCAGTTCAGTTCAGTCACTCAGTCGTGTCTGACTCTTTGCGACCCCATGAATCGCAGCACGCCAGGCCTCCCTGTCCATCGCCAACTCCCGAAGTTCACTCAGACTCACGTCCATCGAGTCAGTGATGCCATCCAGCCATCTCATCCTCTGTCGTCCCCTTCTCCTCCTGCCCCCAATCCCTCCCAGCATCAGAGTCTTTTCCAGTGAGTCAGCTCTTCACATGAGGTGGCCAAAGTACTGGTATCTTATTTAAAATATTGTAACAGTTCTGACAAACACTTCACCTTTCTGGACTGTACTAAGTTATCCTATAAGGATATAATAAAAGTAGTTAGAAGCCAGTTTTCCTGAGAGTTGGCCCATATTAAATGACCTATTTTTCTTAAGAATTAAAAAAAAAACTGTTCTAATATATATTAAAATATATTTAGGAATGCTTCCATTTCAGGAAAGCAGTCATTTTTAATACATTTAGATCAGTAAAATTAAACGTAAGCTTTAAAATAGCATGCTTTGGAGAGTTAATTTGCGAGAAGTTAGGTTGCCTTGGTGAACCGTGAGAGCGTTGGCTGTGCTTTGTAACTGGAGTTGCACCACCAGGTACAACTGTGGTGTTGAGTTCTTGTAGTGATATATACAAACATTGAATTATTAGGTTGTATGAACCTAGATAGCATATTAAAAAGCAGAGACATTACTTTGCCAACAAAGGTCCGTCTAATCAAGGCTATGGTTTTTCCAGTGTTCTTGTATGGGTATGAGAGTTGGACTGTGAAGAAAGCTGAGCACTGAAGAATTGATGCTTTTAAACTGTGGTATTGCAGAAGACTCTTGAGAGTCCCTTGGACTGCAAGGAGATCCAACCAGTCCATCCTAAAGGAAATCAGTCCTGGGGTGTTCATTGGAAGGACTGATGCTGAAGCTGAAACTCCAGTACTTTGGCCACCTCATGAGAAGAGTTGACTCATTGGAAAAGACTCTGATGCTGGGAGGGATTGGGGGCAGGAGGAGAAGGGGACGACAGAGGATGAGATGGCTGGATGGCATCACTGAGCTGATGGACAGGAGTTTGGGTGAACTCCGTGAGTTGGTGATGGACAGGGAGGCCTGGGGTACGATTCATGGGGTTGCAAAGAGTTGGACACGACTGAGCAACTGAACTGAACAACTAAAACTAATATATTTTATGTCAGTTGTATAGCAATTAAAAAAAAAAGAACTGGGGATGTCCGTGATGGTTCAGTGGCGAGGACTCCACTCTGCCAACAGAAGGGAACTAGGTCTCTCACACCGCAACTGAAGATCCGGCGCAGCCAAATAAATATTCAAAATATAAAAAAATAATTGCAGCTTCTGTTTGCATATAGCTTTATGCTGCCCGAATCTATTTATGTCAGTGTTATATAGAATAATAGTCATCCTTGTATAGATTATGCCCCAAGGAGACATGAGGTTCCCCGGTGGCTCAGCCGTAAAGAATCTGCCTGCTGACACAGGAGATGTCAGTTCAGTCCCTGACTGGGGAAGATCCATGGACAGAGGAGCCTGGTGGGCTATATATAGTCCATGGGGTCCCAAAGAGTCAGACATGACTTAGCAACTCAACAACAACATAAGTAAAGTTGCCCATGATTCCTTAAAAGTGGCTTGCCTTGCCTGAGTCACTGAATCTCATTCTCAAATAGGACACTCTGAGGCCTTGGTTGCTTGACTGAGTCATCTAGTTTATCCTGGTTAAAGGGAGCCGCTTTTTATTGAACCTGCACAAATAGCTACATTGCCATGAAAAGTGCAGAGCCTCAGTGCGTATTTAAGTATTTTCAGGAAATGCTGCATTAATCAAGTACTGCTCTTTTTGTTGTGATTGCTAATTGGTAGGTTGACATCCTGTTGTCTATCACAGTGTGGGAATCCTTGGTACCAGAGACTGTCAGAGACCTTTCCTGCTGGGAAATACCTGGTGTGTGTGGACTCTCCCGAGACCTCGTCTTCATTATTACCCTGTAATTTGTTGATCTTTTCCAGGTTCATATTGAAATCCACTGAAGACCTTCTGCGGACTGACAGGTGTGTCCTGGGGCTCAGGGTGTCAGAGACACAGCATGAGGGACGGACGCAGGCCTCTCTGCACCCGCCTCGCGGAGGAGCAGGGAGCGGCCGCCACCTCGGACAGAGCCTCGTGCAGAGAACTGTGGAGCGAGAGAAGGCAGGAGGCGAGCCCTGGCCCAGCAGATGCCGCTTCCTGGGCGAGGAGGCCTGCGGTCGATGCCCGGGGAGATCCAGGAAAGGAGGAGTCATCACTGGAAGCAAAGCGTGACCTGCGTGGCACCAGCCCCTCGCCTCGCAGTGGCCTCGAAGCGCTTCCACGGTGGCAAGCAGCAGTACGAAGAAACCCAGCCTCAGCTGCTGCGCAGAGCAACACTGTGGGTCTGCCCTCGGCTCCTGCAGGGGAGCGGGGTGCAGGGCTGGCCTGCGGCGTCAGGGAGGCTCCGGGCATGGACTGGCCGCAGGCAGCGCCCAGGCCCACTGGCGGCCACAGAGGATGGAGCCACGGTGGAGAGCCCCGGGGGTCAGAACTGCTGTGCCAGCAGAGGGGGTCCGCAGAGGGCGTTTCTGAGGATGGCGCGCCCCGTGCTTGCCTGGAGAAGCTGGGCTCTGCGTTGGCACCCTCTTGCCTGCGATCCATCCTGCTGCATGCACATCCCCTAATATTCTTGAATGATGAGACGAAAGGTGTTTTCCCTGGCCATTCAGAGCCCATGTTTTCAGAGCCAAGAGTAGAACACAAGAAAATGCTTTCATGGGAAAAAAGTACCTCAGATGATCTGCAGATAACAGTGGCTTCACTGGCTGCACAAGCCTTTGAACGAGCAAATCTCTTATGCCGTGGGTAAGGTACAGGCAGACCCATAAAAATAGTGAGGCTAAGCGCTGTCCTCGAATGCTTGCTTTTGCGTAAACTCTGGACGCACACGGCGTGGCAGTGAAGCTCCGGCTTTGATTCGTGTGACCAGACAGACTTAAAGTCAGTGGAACTTGAACCCACAGAAAGCTGGTTGATACGGAAGGCAGTCTCTGTGCTTGAAAGACATTTAGGCTTGGGAAGCCACGTCAAGGAGGTTATTGACATTACCTTGCACAGCTATCAGACGAGAATCGAAAGCTGTAACAGCAAGCTTTGAGTTTCCCTTTAGCGCCATCTGGCAGGGCCGCCGTCCCAGGCGCTCTCTCTCCAGCCTGTTCTCTGACCATCTGACGAGAGTAGATATTTGTAAAAGTCAACCCTGCTGGGCTTGGTCTGAGCCAGGCCAAGTTGATGGTAAGCTGTTGTCATGTCTGCGTTTTGTAGAATAATTTGAGCAAAAGCTGATATCTTTTCTCACACCCCTTTCCTTCCACTTGACATGCAATTTACATGGAGGCCCTATGGTGAAAGTTGCAATATTAACATTACCTTCAGATAACCCTTCCTCAAACTAGGAACCCCAGCAGTGTTAACCCAAAATAAAAAATGAGCTTGAGCCTGTCTGCTGGAGCTCAGTCATAAAGGGAAAAAAAAAAGCAACTATTTCCCCTTACGGAAGGTGTCCAGCTCCTAGGAGCTGAGATGTCTCCTGCACTAACCTTTTTCTGCGCTGACCCCTTTTGTCGTGTGCTGGTAATTCAATGAAACGCCCTGAAGAGCAGTTTTTAAGGAGCCCAAAGGAAGACGCCCCATTTCCGTAGGTATTGATTGCATTTATCAGTTTATATCGCGTGCTAAATTACCATGCCGTGTGCTATTTTAGTGTTCTGGGGAAATGAAAAATAAAACCTGTTCTTTAGCATAATAAATGTCTTATTTTACGTGTGTAGTTTTGGTTCCCTTTGTCTTTATTATTAATGCAGCTTTCCTCATACTTCAGTCTGTTTGCGAAAAGTTGTTCACTGATTTAGAAGATTGGAAGCAGAGAATGAAAAGCAAAATGTAAAATTTCCTCTGGAACTCAACTCTCCAGATAGAATGAGATAATGTATCATGCTCCTTGTGGAGCGGGTGCTCACCCTCCTGAAGCAGTGGCCTGCAGCCAGTCTGAAAGGACACTCGCCCGACTGACCGGAGCAAGCCCTGGCTAGTGGACTCTCCACCTCAGAGTTGCCGTTGGGCGTTGAAGCCAGACGACAGGTTTCAGTGTTTTTAGAATGGGATCAGTTTTCTTGTCGACACCCTCCCTGTCCCCCTTCCCTCCCCACCCCCTCTCCTTTTTTTGTTGTTGTTTTAAACTCGGTCTACTTTGAGATGGAGGTTTCTATGACACATCAGCTTTCTTTCTTTTGTAAATTCCAAGTATGTGAATTTTCAAACAGTTGCAAAGAACAAATTCAGAATTCCCTATTTAACATTTACTAAATTAACTTGTGGCACTAGTGGTAAAGAATCTGCCCCCCAAGGTAGGAGACGGTGGTGTGATCAAACCCACATGGGTTTTATCCCTGGATTGGGAAGACCCCCTTGAAGAGGGCGTGGCAACCCACGCCAGTGCTCTTGCCTAGAGAATCCCGCGGACAGAGGAGCCTGGTGGGCTATGGTCCACGAAGTCTCAGAGTCAGACACGGCTGAAGCGACTTAGCACACACAAATTAACTGAAGTGTTTTTGTATAGTTACGTCAGGATAAGGTAAGTGTTTTTATGAAAGCTTGGTGGAAACGCTCACGTAGCTTTTTTGCTTGCATTATTTTTTAGTACACGTCCACTGCTGACGTCGTTCCTTCTGGTGCTGTGCGTGTCCAGGTCTGCCCGAAGGTGGCCCCGCCTGTGGAAAGTTCTGGGGTAGACGGGTGCTGATAAATGTAGCGTGTGAAACCTATGAAGTTTCAGGACTGTGAAGGATGGCCTTCTATAAGCCATTCTACTTTTGAAGCAATTAGAGAAATAAGATACTCTTGAATAAGTTGTTTCCATGATTGAATTATAAAAGGATCTCTCATTTGAAATATTTTAAATGTATCATTTTGGCAGTGAAAACTGAGGGAAGCCTGTTTTAAAAGTTCTGATGTCTATATGCATCATCTTCTTTTTTGCCTTTATGGGTTCTGTTCTTAAGGACTAGATAGCGCAGTCACTTTAAATTTAGAAACAGCGTATAGTGCAGAATCTTGGACTTGGTTATTCACATTTGGAAATCATGAAATCTTTTTCACATGGAGTGGATGTTGAGATCTTGAAGTGATTATGAAGTTGCCAGCCTGTAGAGAATAAAAAATGAAGAAGCTTGTGTTTATATTGATTATTCTTACATGACTTGATTTTATAGCTAGGAAGCAGCACACGTATTTTGGAGCTTTGTGTGTGTATTCTAAAACGCATATAGGCCATTTCCTGTAATTTCACACAATAACAAATGTGGAGACTTCCCTGGTGGTCCAGTGGATAAGACTCTTGAGTTTTAACTGCAGGGGACCCGTGTTTGATCCCTGGTCAGGGAACTAATTAAAATTTAATTAAAAGATGCTCCTTGGAAGAAAAGGTATACCAAATCTAGACAGTTTATTAAAAAGCAGAGACATTACTTTGCCGACAACATTGCATATAGTCAAAGCTATGGTTTTTCCAGTAGTCACATATGAATGTGAGAGTGGGCCCATAAGGAAGGCTGAATGCCGAAGAATTGATGCTTTTGAACTGTGGTGCTGGAGAAGACCCTTGAGAGTCCCTTGGACTGCAAGGAGATCCAACCAGTCCATCCTAAAGGAGATCAGTTCTGAATATTCATTGGAGGGATTGATGCTGAAGCTCCAATCTTTGGGCACCTGATGTGAAGAGCTGACTCATTGGAAAAGACCCTGATGCTGGGAAAGACTGAAGGCGGGAGGAGAAGGGTTCGAGATGGTTGGATGGCGTCACTGACTCAATGGACATCAGTTTGAATAAGCCCTGGGAGTTGGTGATGGACAAGGAGGCCTGGCGTGCTGCAGTCCATGGGGTCTGCAAGAGTTGGATACGAACAATAACAGCAGGGAATTAAGATCCCACACGTGGCCTGGTATGGCAAAAAAAAAAAAAGAAAAGTGTGTTTTAAGATTGACTTTGCACTTTGCTGTAGATAACTTTAAAATTCTTCTTAAGCTTTCCAAGGAAAAGAAGAATGAAGGGGTCTCCTAAACTATCCATATGAATTCAGAGCTGGAAATGGCTCCCCAACACCAGCCAGTGCTGGAAGCTTTGAAACAGCTCAGGCAATTGATCCTCCATGCGTTCAACGTGGCCATTTGAAACCAGAGGCCTCAGTAAGATGTCACAGGATGGGCGCTTCTGCTTGGCTCTCCTCTACTTCTAGAATGTTACCTCTTTTTTCCCGCCCCCAATTTTATGGAAACTTGGACGCACTGGACCAATTTAAACAAAGCATCTGTTCACTTTTCATTTGTACTTCACACTCTGCAAACTCCACAGAGCTGTGTATCTGCATGGCTGCAATGTGATTAGAAAACTTGTTTGCCAAGAGCCTGACTGCTTCCTAAAGGTCATCTTCATAGGGTTACGTTTCCTTTTTCCTGAAACAAACGTGTGCCACTGAGTGGAAGGCATCTCTGAGGACTGGTGACTCCCGGTAAACAGTGGTGGTTCAAGGAGCAGGCATAGCTGTGGTTCTGCTGTGTTTTGAATAGCTTCCTTTTAAAAATTGTTTAGGTATATAACATGGGATTTTTATAGGGGAGCTGTGCCTTGCCACAGTATCAGAGTGGAATTCTGCAGTTGACTTGAATGCTTTTAGGTTTTTTTAATTTTTTTTAAGGAAGTGGACTTAACTTGTTTTTCCTTCCCCATCTACCTACAAAGCGTTCCGTTTCTATCAGAAACAGGTAATTTGCTTCAGAATTGGAAATAGGCTCTGTTTCCCTTCTCTTAACGCTTGTCTTCTGTGTTTAAGATTACAAGCACTTCGCCACTGCTGTTTGTCCAAAGTAATTTGGAGAAAGCATCAAGTCTGCTCCTTGTTTTTTTCCGAGAGTGACATTTTTTTTTTTTTTAAGTGTTTATTGATTTGTTACAGCATTGCTCCTGGATTTTTTTTTTTTTAATGTTTTTGTTTTTCGGCCAGGAGGCTTGTGGGATTTTAATGCCCTGACCAGTGATCAAACCCACACCCCCTGCCTTGGAAGGCGAGGTCTTAAGCACTGGACCACCAGGGAAGTCCCTCTGTGCTCCTTTGACTTAAATTGCTGTATTAGTCATTTTCCAGAGAAACAATAGAATCTACAGGTACAGATATGAGGAGATTTATCACAAGAATTGGCTCACGGGATCATGGAGGCTGAAAGCCCCACTGTCTGCCATCTGCGGACAAGAGGGAAAGCCAGACGTCATCCAGTCCAAGTCCCAAGGTCTGAGAACCAGGGGCGGAAGAGGGACCCTTCAGCTCAAGCAGAGCAAAATCGTCCTTTCTCCTTTTTGTTCCATTCTAGTGTTTTGGATGATGGCCACCTGCATTGATGAGGGTGATTAAGAGTCTTGACTTTTATTTAGCATTTTATCTGAGGCTCTAGTAAGAGTAAAAGAAAATGAAGATCACTTTCACATTCAGTTTTAAGGAGTCTTGCGATAGAGAAAGCACACAGACGGTAACAACCTTAAAAGTATGAAAACGCCTTATCAGACAGTCCAGTCGCTCAGTCGTGTCCAACTCTGCGACCCAATGGACTGCAGCACGCCAGCCCTCCCTATCCATCACCAGCTCCCGGAGCTCACTCAAACTCATGTCCATCGAGTCGGTGACGCCATCCAATCATCTCATTCTCTGTCACCCCCTTCTCCTACCTTCAATCTTTCCCAGCATCTGGGTCTTTTCCAGTGAGTCAGCTGTTCACATCAGGTGGCCAAAGTGTTGGAGTTTCAGCTTCAACATCAGCCCTTCCAATGAATATTCAGGACTGATTTCCTTCAGGATGGACTGGTTGGATCTCCTTGCAGTCCAAGGGACTCTCAAGAGTCTTCTCCAACAGCACAGTTCAAAAGCATCAAATCTTTGGTGCTCAGCTTTCTTTATAGTCCAACTCACATCCAAACACGACTACCGGAAAAACCATAGCTTTGATTAGACCGACCTTTGTTGGCAAACGCCTTATAGTACACAAGAAAACACTATAAGAACTTCCTGTAAGGAGATCGTCCGAATATCTACGAAGTTTTTCCAGTCTGAAGACTCCAACATCTGTTGTTCTGTTTTTCCCAATTCTAACCTGGAACTCCAGACAAAACAAACAATGCAGAAAGCTTTTCGCGGCAAAGGACTCTCTGCTGCTACTGTTGCTGTTTAGTGACTAAGTCGTGTCGGACTCTTGCGGCCCATTGACTGTGGCCTGCCAGGCTCCTCTGTCCACAGGATCTCCCAGGCAAGAATACTGGAGCGGGTTGCCATTCCCTTTTCCCTGAGGAGGGTGATCTTGACTCAACCTTCAGATTCAATTGCTAATAGTCTCTTCTGGAAATGCTCTCCTGCACCCAGAATGCATGTTTTACCAGCTATCTGGGCATCACTTAACCTGGTCAAGGTGACGTGAAATTAACCATTGCAATTGCATTGGTACCTCTTTTCAACTGAGTTCTCAGATGCATCAAAGAGTCTACTTCTGGGTTTCCCTGGTGGTCCAGAGGCTGACAGTCCAAGTTCCCAATGCAGGGGCCCCGGGTTCGATCACTGGTCAGGGAACTACATTCCCCATGCTACAACTAAGACCCGTTGCAGCCAAATAAAGATATATATTTAAAGTCTAGTTCTTTGTAGAACGGCTAAGGGGATATAGCTAGGACGTGGCGCTGGTTCTTGTCACTCCCATCACCCTTCTATGACCTGATAAGGACTCATGCCTGTTCAGAAAAACCTCCTTTATGAGGGTGATCTGAGAAAGAGGGGAGCTGGCTTAGTTCCCATGCAGCTACTCTGTTCTCTATGGGGCAAGTCCAAACATACATATGCCTGAGTTCACTCGGAACTTGAGGTTGCAGCGGTAAGGGAAACACTCATTTTCCAGCCTCATGGTGCCTTTGGGAGAGAAGACTGAGCCAGATTCTGGTCCCTGCGTCCGGGTGAATGGCATGCAGGGTTGATTGTTCAGCTGCTGTTCACATTTCCTATTCCACTGTGCAAGGTCGAGGTTTTTATTCTAAAAAACACAACTGTTTTAAAATGCCTGTTTTACTTACTGGGCTGTATTGGATGTGGCCCACAGGCTTAGTTGCTCCGTGGCATGTGGGAGCTTAGTTCCCTGACCAGGGATCTAACCCACATTCCTGGCATCGCAAGGTGGATTTTTAACCACCGGACCACCAGGGAATTCCCTCAAATAACTATTAAGTGGCCTTTTTCACTCTGGGAAAATTTCAACGGAACATTCCGTTTCCCTCTGAACAACTGAAATCAGTCCCAGTGGGTGGGGCACCACTACCCAGACTCTGTGTTTTTAGTAATCTTAGTAATTCAGGATAATTTCAGTGTAGCTGCTGGCTAATTCAAAGGGAATGGATGGGTGGGGTGTAAAGCCAGCCCGGCAGTGGGCAGGTGTGGTCCATTTTTGCCACAAGAGGGAGCCACGTGTTCACTTAGGGTGTGTTGTTTCAGGGAAGGTCTTGGTTATTTTTTTTCTTCCCAGTTATTTTGTTTATTCAAATTCTTAAGCAAAAATGAACGTGAAAACACAGGCATTGGTTCAGTTCATTGTGGTTAGTTAAGCTCAGTGAAGGTGATAAGATTTGTAACTTTAAGTCAACACCCACAGCTGGTGCTCTGAAACCAGAAGGTCCACGTGTTAGAAAACGAATTTCAGTGGTTTTGTTTTTCTTTGGGAGAGCGACTTTCAGTATGAAAGTATGAAACCACATTTTAACCCCGTATCAACAAGAATGGTGGTTTAGTCAGCGTGTTCTCTTCTGCCCAGAGCAGCTGAGCCCTGACGGGCCCCTTTAGAAGGGTCAAGGTCTAACTGAGCCCTGTCCACATGTGAGAGCCTCTTGGAGACCCTTGAAGGGAAACTTGCCTCCCCATACGAGTCATTTCTTCACTCCCGAAATCACAGCTTTACATTTCTTTGATGGCTCATTGTGAAATCCTTTTAAAACGTCAGAATCTTAAAATATTGGGAGCTGCTACTATTCTATAATGTCAATGACTGATTGCTCCTTCTGGTGCATTTTGGTAAAAGACCTACTGGAATTTTTTAACATGATAAATAGTGATAAGAGATGTATATAAATAGCATACCAGTGATTTAACTTCTTGGAAACGTTCTGAGTACCACTTAGGACTTATTAAAAGAAAAGCAGTTTGTTTGAATAAACTCCAGGCTTCCTCTTTGTGAGATATTTCCGTTCGGGTCTCTTGGGGAAAAATTGCTTGGATATTGTTCCCTCTCTCCTGCCCGATTCAGACACGTACTATTCAAAGCTCCTCAGAGATTTTGCAAGATCCCAAAATCTGGCCTGAATTTCTTGCAAAACTCATGTCTTTATGTATGAAGCTCATACATTTATGCATATGGTTCATTGCCATGTTTATAGTTCTCTTAAGATGTTTCAGAATGAGGATGTTTTATTAAAAGAGAAACTAACAATAATGTTCAAACTCCTAAGAACATCCTTTTGTGGACCTCCCAGTTCTGCAGCATGAAGGGGCAGCCGGCCAGAACAGTCACTCAATCTTCAGAACGATGGTTCTCATTTCAGTACCAAGGACACGGAGGCCAGACGGCCTAGCTAGTAACTGGCAAAGACGATTTAAATAGTTGACCGACTTCCCTGGTGGTCTGGTGGTCCAGAGGTTAAGAACTTGCCTGCCAATGCGGGGGACATGGGTTTGATTTCTCCTCTGGGAAGATCCCACAGCTACAAGGCACATGTGCTCCAAGATTAAAGAAAAAAAAGATCTTGAATGAATATAAGGTATGGACATTATATCCAATAGGGTAGAAGCTACCACAAGTGATTACTTAAAATTTTTCTCAATGTATTTATTTTTTAAATTATAAAGTATGATAATACATTTACAGGAGACTTGGAAAATACAGAACAAGATTACATATAGTTCCACTGTATATTACAATTAATTTTTTAAGTAGGTAAATTAAGATTTTTAGTTGAAGTTTTAATAGCAAACTCAAAAATTAATAGAATGAATATATAGAAAAGTATATATCTATACAGATGGCTAACAAACACATGAAAAGATACTCAACATGGCTCATTATTAGAGAAATGCAAATCAAAACTACAAAACCACCTCACACCAGTCAGAATGGCCATTATCAAAAAGTCTACAAACAATAAATGCTGGAGAGGGTGTGGAGAAAAGGGGACGCTCTTGCACTGTTGGTGGGAATGTAAATTGATACAGTCACTATAGAAGATGATATGGAGATTCCTTAAAAAACTTGGAATAAAACCACCATATGACCTGGCAATCCCACTCCTAGGCATATACCTTGAGGAAACCAAAGTTGTAGTAGACACATGTATCCTATTGTCCATTGCAGCACTATTTACAGTAGCTAGAACATGGAAGCAACCTAGATGTCCATCGGCCGATGAATGGATAAAGAAGCTGTGGTACACATACACAATGGAATATTACTCTGCCATAAAAAGAAACACCTTTGAGTCAGTTCTAATGAGGTGGATGAACCTGGAACCTATTATACAGAGTGAAGTAAGTCAGAAAGAGAAAGAAAAACATTGTATTCTAACGCATATATACGGAATCTAGAAAAATGGTCCTGAAGAACTTACTTACAGGGCAGCAGTGGAGAAACAGACATAGAGAATAGATGTATGGACATGGGGAGAGGGGAGCGGAGGGTGAGATGTATGGAAAGAGTAATATGGAAACTTACCGTGTGTAAAATAGCCAATCGGAATTTGTTGTATGGCTCAGGAAACTCAAACAGGGGCTCTGTATCAACCTAGAGGGATGAGGTGGGGAGAGAGATGGGAGGGAGTTTCAAAAGGGAGGGGATATGTGTATACCTGTGGCTGATTCACATTGAGGTTTGACAGAAAACCACAAAATTCTGAAAAGCAATTATCCTTCAATAAAAAAATAAAAAAAGTAGAAAGGATATAGCAGACCTGAAAAGCACCATGAACAAATTCAACATAATTAGGATTTATACAATTTTCACACAGCAGTAGGATACAAGTTCTATTCAACGTCCCACAGACTTTAAACTTGGGGACACTGGAACAAATCCAAGGACATAAAACAAGATGCAAAAATTTCATAATCTAAAGGCACTGAAATCATACAGACTGCATTCTCTCATCACTCTTCAATTGTGGTAGAAATTAATATCCAAACATATTTGAAAATACACATATTTTCAAGTGCAGAGTGACATTTACCAAGAGAGATCTTTGACTTGGCCATTGAAAGCCTCAATGTTACAAGACTGAAAAAACACAGAGAGTGATTGCAGAGAAGAAAGCATTTAAATGACAAATTAATATCAAGGTGAGAAATTAATATCAAAGATACTTTAAAAACCCATGTATTTGGAAACCAAATGTCCACTTTTAAATGATGGGCATATCTAAGAAGGCATAACAAGGAAAATTAGGAAATATTCTTAAATTTTAACTGAAATATATAAAATCTAAAATTCAGTTCTCACTCACAATAGCCACCTTTCAAGGACTTGACGGCTAGAGCGACTCATGGCCACTGCTTCGGGCAGTGCAGAGAATGACCATTTCCACCGTCACGGAAAGTTCTGCGGGACGGTCTGTTACAGACAGACATGTGACAATTCTGCTTCTTCAAGATCTTTACTATGACATGGTGTGTGATTTTTTTTTTTTTTTTTTACTTTTAACGCCCATCTGTGTAAGACAAAAACCCCATTCTCCTGAAGTGGGGGAAAAAGATCACGAGTTTGCACATGGTTTCCTGTACGTGTTTGCTCTACAGAAAGGGATTGGCTTAGGCTTTGCCTTTTAATCTTATTCACGAGTGTATCAGTCAGGGTTCTCCAAAGAAAACAGAACCAGGAGGCTATTCATGGATACAGAAGAGATTTATTATGGGAATTGGCTCACGCAGTTATGGAGGCTGAGGAACCTCCAGGGTGGTCCAGTGGCTAAGACACTGCACTCCCAATGCAGGGGTCCCTGGTTCGATCCCTGGTCAGGGAACTAGATCCCACATGCTGTAACTAAAAGATCCTACATGTTGCAACTGAGATCGAAGAGGCTGTGTGCCTCAACTAAGACCTGGGGCAGCCAATAAATAAATAAATAGCCCCCCCCCAAAAAAAATGATGGAGGCTGAGGTATGTTATGATATGCCATTCATAAAGCTTCAGTACTTTGGCCAACTAATATGAAGAGCTGACTCATTGGAACAGACCCTGATGCTGGGAAGGATTGAAGGCAGGAGGAGAAGGAGACGACAGAGGATGAGATGGTTGGATGGTATCACCGACTCAGTGGACATGAGTTTGAGCACGCTCCGGGAGATAGTGAAGGACAGGGCCAGTCCATAGGGTGGCATCGAATCAGACACAGCTTAGCAACTGAACAACGTACCATCCATGAGCTGGAGAGCCGGGACAGTGGGTGGCTTAAGACTCTTGGACCAGAAGCTGGAGCTCCGATGTCGAAGGGGATGTTCCAGCTCAAGAAGGGGACAGAAGAGCCTTCCTCTGTCCTTTTCGTTTCTTGTCCGGACCCTCAGTGAATTGGGTGATGCCAGCCCAATTTCAGCCCATCTTTATTCAGTCTACTGATTCAAATGCTAATCCCTTCCAGAAACACCCTCAGAGATACACCCAGAAATAATGTCTCACTGGCTCTCTGGGCGGGCGTCCCTGGGCCCAGTCAAGCTGACACATAGTTGACCTTTGCAACAAGACTGTCCTCATTCTCTCTGAATGAAACACATGGAAGTTGAGCACCAGGTGCCTGTAAGGCCTCCGCGACGGAGACTGGCATTACCTCCTTGTCTTTATTTTCTATGATTTTGAATATTTTAAATTATTTAAAAATTTTAAAGCAAATTTATTTTTTAATTGAAGGAAAATTGCTTTACAATATTCTGTTGGTTTTTGCCATACAACAGCATGAATTGACCATAATTATACATATATGCCCTCCCTCTTGAACCTCCTTCCCCTCCGCTGCGCCTCCCGTCTAGGTCATCACAGAGCACCAGGCTAGGCTCCCTGGTTTCTTTTTTTAATTTTTTATTTTTTTAATATTTTTTTTTCAAATTGAAGAATAGTTGATTTCCAGTATTGTGTTAGTTTCAGGTGTACAGTGTGGATTAAGTTATATATATATATATTTATGTGTTACTGTAGCTAAGGGCTTCCCAGGTGGCTTGGTGGGTGAAGAATCCGCTTGCAATGAAAGAGACACAGGGAGATGCGGGTCTGATCAGATGGCATTTCCCAGATGGCGCTAGTGGTAAAGAACTGTCTGCCAGTGCTGGAGATGTAAGAGACATGGGTTTGATCCCGGGGTCAGGAAGAACCCCTGGAGGAGGGCATGGAACCCACTTCAGTATTCTTGCTTGGAAAATCCCATGGACAGAGGAGTCTGGTGGGCAATAGTGCCTAGGGTCGCAAAGATCTGGATATGACTGAGTGACTAAGCTGTCTCTCTCTATATCTATTTATCTATGATACCTGTTATATTTATCTCTCTATATATAATACATATTCTTTTTCATATTCTTTTCTATTATGACTTATTACAGGATAGTGAATACAGGTCCCTGTGCTATACAATAGGATCTTGTTATTTCTCTATGTTATATACAATAGTTGGCATCTGTTAATCCCAAGCTCCTACTATTATCCCTTCCTCCCTTTCCCCTTTGGAAACCGTGCATTTGTTTTCTGTGTCTATGAGTCTATTTCTATTATTTATCTTGTAAATAAATTCATTTGTATCATTTTTGTTAGATTCCACATGTAAGCGATGTATCATGATATTTGTCTTTCTCTGTCTGACTTCACTTGGTGTAATAATCTCTAGGTCCATCCATGTTACTTCCAATGGCATTACTTCCTTCTTTCTCATGGCTGAATAATATTCCACTGTGTGTGTATACCACATCTTCTTGATCCATTCATCTGCTCAGGCTACTTCCATGTCTTGGTTATTGTAAATAATGCTTCTTTGAGCCCCAGGGTGCATGAATCTTTTCAAATCAGAGAAAAACTGTATTTTAGAATGAAGGACCTTCCCCCGACCTTTCTGTGCTGAATTCCAAGCATTTTATTGTCCAGTGGCCATGGGTCTTGAAGTCTCTTTCAGTCTTGCACCTCTGGACATGTGTCATCTTGTAGTGGGCTGTCACCCAGCCTGGGTCTGTAGGAGAGGGGCGTGTGCTACAGGTCAGACTCGGCTTGGAAGCGCGACCTTGGTGCTCGAGTTCACTGGGCTCGAGTCGATTCATGGGAACATCCTGTACCGCCCCCCTGCAGAGCCACGTGGGGACTCGGAACGTGAGAGAGGACAGCGTGAGGCATGGAGGCGGGTCTCAGAAGCCGTTGCCCCCTAGACCTTGGGCCCCTTCCCGCTCCAAGCTGGACTCGGCCTCCCCCTCATCACCTCTTAAAATAGGATTTGGAAGTTCTCCCCCGTGTGACATAATGCATCTCTCGATCATAGGCAGGAAGTGAATGCTTTCCTGCCAGGCCAGCCGGGGCCCTGGGAGGTGGGCTGGGAGGGACATTCCTCTTCTGTTTCACCATAGACCGTTTCGGGGCACTTACTCTAAGCCTGCTTTCTTCAGTCTGAAAACACGGTGTCTCTTTGAAATTACACAGCAAAATAGACGGCCTGGATTTGGGTGATCCTGGATGTTTCGATGTCATGAACAACGTGTGGTCGAGTGTGAGTCATCACCCCCTCCACCTGCCTGAACTCTGTCCTGGGCTTGGTGGGACTCATAAAAGTGGTGAAGACATCTCAGGGAACACGCGCAGAACCTCCAGCGATTAGCGCAGGCAGCAGAGTTTGGCTCCTTGACCCAATGGGTGATGGAGAACTTGGTGCAACCGACTGGAGCCGGCGGGCCAAGGCTCGAGGTGTGTGATAACAGGGATACTGGCTTTCTGGGATCGGCAGTAAGAAGCGAAGGGCTTCAGTGCCTTGCAGCTGCGCGTCAGGTTCTAAGCATGAGCAAGCAGGAGTTGTTCTGTCCATCCGTGGGTTGGGGAGAAAAGTGACTCTCAGACCAAACTGCCTGCGAGTGCTGAGGAATCTCCCAGGGGCTGGGGGGCATCCCGGAAGTGGCTCTCAGACCCCTGTTCACTCCCCGGCCAGTGCCCTGGATGCGGACCGGTGCTTCTAACACAGGAGCCTCCGCTCAGCCCAGCTAGCTGGTTCACGGAGCCTTGCCAAACCCCTGCGGGGAGCTGGCCAGGCCTGTGCCGGGAGCTGCAGTTTGCAACAGACGACTCGTTTGAGATGCCGTTTCTGGGCTGATAGAGCAGGATGTCACCTCTCTGTCCTGGGCAGAGACTGGAGCACCTCTAAACCCCTTGTCCTTCCAACCCGTGAGATCCAAAGCTCCTCAGTCTTGGATGAAGCCAGCCCTCCGACGCCTCTGCCCTACAAAAGCAGAGAGGCTGACAGTCTGGTCCCGCCTGTGCCCTGGCCTGCACCCCTCTTGCCCAGCGGCACCCGAGCTCTCATTGCGTCATCCAAGTCCATCCTCCCCTCTGTGGCCGAGGGCCAGTTCCTGCCGCCGCCCTGAACACCAGCACCAGCCTTGCCCTCCTTTCCTCAGCTATTTGCCCAAGAAAGACCCCTCTTGTGTGTGCCCGCTGTTGATTCAGTCATGTCCAACTGTTTGTGACCCCATGGACCATAGCCCACCAGGCTCCTCTGTCCATGGGATTCTCCAGGCAAAAATATTGGAGTAGGTGGCCACGCCCTCCTCCAGGGGATTTTCCCAACCCAGGGATCGAACCTGCATCTCTTAGGTGTCCTGTATCGGCAGGCAGGCTCTTTACCACTTGTGCCACCTGGGAAGCCCAAGACCCTTTTCACTGCCGCTCAGCTGTCTAAAACAAACTGTGAAAACAAACAGGGAACAAGAGATGAGAGTCAGGTTTTGCTCCGCTGCTTGAAGTAATTTGTTATAAGTTCTAATGGAAGCAAAACCCCACTTAAGATGACAAATGGGGGGAAGCCACAGTAATTGGATTTGCTGTTAAGTGGGCGTATTGCTACCAAATTGGACAGAAAATTACTGGGGACTCTTGGAGTGAGGATGATGGCGTCTCCGATGGCGGGGATGGGGCCCCGTCAGCCCTCCCTCTCTCGCTTCTTCCCGGCTGGCTGCAGCCTCCGTGTTTTCCCCAAGGTTCCCGGGTCCCTGCAGACCATCTGGCCCTCGGGGGCATCCAGCCCGCCTGGTAGTCGCAGCCTGGCACTTTTTTTTTTTCCAATTCTGACTCTGATTGCTCGAGATTCCCCATCGGATCCCCATCAGATCAGACAGTTGCCCCACTTCCCGTCATCACCCCCCAAACAGGAGTGCTTGTTGCGTTGAAGATGTCACTGTGTTTACTGTGGGGGGAAAGGAGTATGCGAGCTGGCAAGGAAGAGAAAACCGGGGTGCGGTGCAGGGGGTGGGGAGTTATTATATAATGAGGTGGAGTTTCAGCTAGGGTCAATGACTGAGTTCTGCAGATGACCGTGTGGATGGTTGTGCAACAGGGTGAATGGACTTAAAGCCCCTGAACTGGACGCTTACAGATGGCAAACGTCATGTTACCTATTTCATCACAATAAAAACAAATCTTTTTTGAATGGAGAAATAACAGTTTCTGGGATCTTGAGCGATCTGGCTCAATCAGGAGGCCAGTGGCTCCAGGCGTCCTTTCTCTCTTGGAGCCCTCTCTGCCTGTCTCTGCCTCTCTCCCAGCCTCTGTCTCTACTTCTATCTTTGTCTCTGTCTGTCTCTGTCTTTCTCTTACTCTCTTACTTGAGTTGCCTCTAAACCCTTCCCACCCTCTGGCTCCCCAGCCACAGACCTTAACCATCTGTTACGGACTGAACTGTACGTTCCCCAAATTCATGTGTTGAAGCCCAACCCCCAAGGTGGCATTTGGAGGTGGTTCCTTGGGGAGGTAACTAAGTTTACATGAGACCATGAAGGTCCAACCCCCACGATAGGATTGGTGTCTTTATAAGAGGAGGAAGAGGGACTCCCCTGGTGGTCCTGTGGCTAAGATACCATGTTCCCAATGCGGGGGCCCGGATTTGATCCCTGGTCAGGGAACTAGATTCCACATGCCGCAACTAAAGATCCCACATCCCTCGTGCCACCACCAAGACTTGCACAGCCAAATAAAGTTTTTTTAAAGGAGAAGAAACTGGAGTTCACCCCCTCCCCCGCCTCTCTCTCTCTCTCCGACTTGGGAGGGCGCAGCAAGAAGGCGACCGTCTGTAAGCTGGCCGTCTATGAGCCAGGAGGAGGGCCCTCACCAAAAGCCAGGTCTTCTTGACCTTAGACTCCAGCCTCCGCATCCGTGAGAGTTAGACGTCGGTTTGAACCGCCCAGCCTCTGGTCTTCGGCCGTAGCTGTCCGATACGAGGTGGACACCTGCAACTGCAGGTCTGCAGACCTGGGTCCCCCCTTCTGAGCCCTCTGCCTGCAAGGATTGTTCCCTGCTTCCTAGAGGGTGTGTCACCAAAGGGCCCAAACCGTCACCTCCCTCCTGGTTGCTATAGAGACCCACGGGGAAGTTCCCCATTTTCCCCATCCCCCAACCCCTGGCAACCACGTCCACTTTCTATCTCTATGAGTCTGACTTTTTTTTTTTAGATTCCGCACGTAAGTGATCCCATACTTGTGTCTGTCTTTCTCTGGCTTGTTTTACTTAGCACTGTGCCCTCAATGTCCTCTGTGTCCTCAATCACCCACTCGTATCCGACCCTTTGCGACCCCAGGGACTGTAGCCCGCCAGGCTCCTCTGTCCATGGGATTTCCCAGGCAAGAATACTGGACTGGGTTGCCATTTCCTTCTCCAGGGGAATCTTCTGGACCCAGGGATTGAACCCGTGTCTCCTGCATTGGCAGCCGGATTCTTTACCGCTGAGCCACCTGGGAAGCCCCCAGGTCCATCCGTGTTCTAACAAATGACAGGATTTCCTTCTTCCTCACGGCTGAATAATATCCCATTCCTCACGCACCGCATCTTCTGAAGCCGTTCGTCTGTGATGGACACCTAGGCTGTTTCTCTATCCTGGCCATGGGGATTAATGCTGCTATGAACATGGCGGTTCCAATATCCTTTTTTAAATGTCCTTTGGCTCTATACCCAGAAGTGGGATTGCTGGATCATTTGGCAGCTCTATTTTTAATTCTTGAGGAACCTCCAAGCTGTTTTTCCTAGCGGCTGCACCGATTTACATTTCCACTAACATTGCACAAAGGTTCCCTTTTCTCCACGTCCTCACCAACGCTTGTTATCTCCTGCCTTTCTGATCATCACTATCCTAACAGATGTGTGTGATAGCTTATTGTGGTTTTGATTTGCATTTCCCTGATGCTGAGTGATTCTGAGCCTCTTTATGTACTTGGGGGTCATTTGCATGTCTTCCTTGGAAAAACGTATATTCAGTTCTCGTTCCCAGTTTTAAATCAGATTTTTTTTTTTTAAACTCTATTGAGTTGTGAGAGTTCTTTGTATCTTTTGGATGTTGAGCCCCTATCAAGTGGCTGATTGCAACCATTTTCTCCCATTTTGGAGGTTGCTTTTTCATTTCATTTTCCTGGTGGCTCAGATGGTAAAGAATCTGCCTGCAATGCAGGAGACCTGGGTTTGATCTCTGGGTTAGGAAGAGCCCCTGGAGGAGGGCATGGCAACCCACTCCAGTAATCTTGCCTGGAGAACCCCGTGGAGAGAGGAGCCTGGTGGGCTACAGTCCAGGGGGTCGCAAAGAGTCGGACACGACTGAGTGACGAACACTTTTCATTTCATGGATGCTCTCACTTGGTGGGCAGGAGCTTTGGAGTTAGCAGAGGCCCATTTGTTTATCTCTGCTTTTTTTGCGCCGTCTTTGGTGTCCATTGCCAGCCTTTGATCTTCGCACCAGATCAGACTAAGCTGAGGGCTGGTCAGTCCTCCAGCCTTACTTCTGAAGAATCTGTTGGCTCTGCTTCTTCCACGGGGCCTCGTCCAGGTTTTGTTATTTGTTTAGAGGTTCTTTTTAGCTGGCTGGACCAGTGTTTGAGGTAAATCGTGTGGGTACTTACGCAGCATTATTTTTTTTAATGATCATGACTATTTTCAACTGGGTATAAGTTCTTAGGCAGAAACATTTCCTTTTTAAGGCGCCGTTTTTCTGGCAGTTAAGAAGACTAATCTGAAAGATTAGCCAAAATAGCTGCTTGTTGAATCGCTTGAGTCCGGGAAAGACAGGCGCTGCTTCTGTTCAGTGACGCTCGCTGGGGTGAAAAGGAAGGAGGAGAGACCAAGGATTGCTGTGGACGCCTGTGAACAGTGAGCTCCTTCCTAGAACCAAGATTTCTTTGTTTCTCTTTCTTTCTTCCTTTTTAAAAGCTAGAAAACTCACCTTCATCAACGATTAAGAGCATAAACTTGACCCAGAGACCCATCCCCCCAAATTCAAGTTAAAGAAAGTCCATTGAGGCTTCCCTGGGTGGTCCAGTGGTTAAGACTCCTCTCTCCCAACACAGTGGGCACAGGCTCAATTCCTGGTTGGAGAACTAAGATCCCGATGCTGCATAGCATGTCCAAAAAAAAAAGGGATCACTGGAAATAATAAGTGCAGGCTGCCAGATCCTATCCCAAGAGAGCTCGATTTAGAAGAATTGGGGAGGCCCTGGAATCTGCATCTCTTTATTCATCCCAGGTGGTTTATAAACTGTACTTTCTGCAACAGTGATAAATACAGATGTCCAGAGTCATCTGATTTTTATTAACCCATCAGATCAAAGGATGGAGAACTTTTTTTTTGGACACAAGTTGAAAGATATGTTTAAAATAGTTCAATAAAGTCCCAAAGAATTCATCCCCATAAAATATAGGTCAAATGAAAATGGAAGAAATATTTTTAAATTTTTGATGAAAGTAGGTTTTGTTAATCCAGAGGAATTTTATGATCTGTCCCCATATGAGTTTTCTGAAAAATGTTTATTTATTTGGCTGCGCTGGGTCTTAGTTGTTGTATGCCAACTCTGACCTGTGACAGGTGGGACCTAGTTCCCTGACCGGGGATCGGATCCAAGCCCGTTGGCGTTGGGAACATGGCGTTTTTACCACTGGACTACCCAGGAAGTAGTACCCAGGAAGTATTCCAGGAAGTCCCCCCATATGAGGTTTTTTTTTTTTTAACTTTGAACAAGTAATAATTCTAGATTTCACGGGAAGTTGCCAAAATGTATAGGAAGGTGCTCTATACCTGCAAACAGTTTTAAACGTCCAATGGTGACATCTTGTACGACTATCGTAAGATAATATTTTTCTATACAGATAGTAACATCCATGTAGATAGTAGACATGAGGTATAATAACTGGGAAACTCACATTGGTATAATCTACAGAACCAGTTTAGATTTCACTAGTTTTACTTGTGTGTGTGCGTGTGTGTGTGTATGTGCCTGTGTGCAATTTTATCACACATGTTGATTCACGTGAACACCATCGCGATTAAGACACAGAATTGTCCCATCAGCACAAAGGGTCTGTGTGATAAGATATCTCTTTCTGCCGCACTTACTCTTCTTCCTGCCCCGCCACGGGTGGGCAGCCGCTAGTTCTAGTCCGTTTTCTGTCGCTGTGACGGAATCGTACAGTAGGTAACTTTGCGACACTGGCTTTCGTAACTCAGCGTAATTCTCAGTTGCTGCACTGTGCTCATCTTTTATTCTTTAACACTGCTCCATGGGATGGACACACCACAGCTTGTGCAACCAGTCACCTGTTCTCAGACACTTTCACTGTTTCCACTTCAGGGTGTTACAAGTAGAGCTGCGATGAACATTCATGCACAGGTTGTGTATGAACACGGATTTCCATTTTGCTGGGATGAATGCCCAGGAGTGCAATTGCTGGGTCATGTGGAAAAAACATATTTAGTTTTGTAAGAAACCTCCAGACTGGTTCCCAAAGTGGCTATCTCATTTCACATTCCCACCAGCCATGGATGTGTGATCTGGTTTCTCCACATCATCACCAGCATTTGGTATTGTCACTATTTTAAATTTTAGCCATTCTGACACATACATAGTGATATTTCATTGTGGTCTTCATTTGCATTTCCTCAGTGACTAATGATGTTGAACATCTTTTCATGTGCTTGGCATCTCTACACTTTTTGTTGAAATATCTATGTATTTTTTTTGCCCATTTTAAAATTAGATTTCTTTTTCCTTTTTTTTTTTTGGCCATACCTCAAGGGTTGTGGATCTTCGTTCCCTGATTAGGGATTGAATCACAGAAGTAAAAGTGCCGAGTCCTAAGCACTGGACCGCCAGGTAATTTCCCTAGATTTCTTGTTTATTTTTCTGAATAGAATGTTGAATTTTGATAGACATTTATATATTCTAGATATTCCATTGAAAACATTTTTATTTTTCTTTCTGATCACAGAGGTCATTATTTTTAAACTTCTAGCACTTCTGAAATATATAATATAGAATGTGAAAGTTCTCTGATATTCTAGCAGAGATGTAATCATATTAACTGATATCAGAAGATTTTTTTTCTTTTGCATGTACTATAAACCTATTCATGTAAATACTTTTTTTTTTTAAACCAAAATGAGATGAATGCAAACTGCTTTACATTACTTTTTTTTTTTTTCCATTTCATAAGGTATCCTAGACATCTTTTCTCATGGCTGTTAGAGACCTACCTCCTATTTTTTAACATCTGCATCATAATTCAGTTGTACATGTGAAACTTCAAAACTGCAATGAAAGCATTCACTTGAAAGCCAGGAAAGTTCCCATTGTATTTTGTTTCATTTACGTTGGAGATTTATCATCCAGAAGCACACGGCTGTTCTGTCCTTTAGGAGCCAAGACAACACCCAGGTTTAACTGAGCTCGTGCTTGAAACTGAGGTATCAGTCGTGTGGACCAATGGTTTGTTAAGTTTTTCTCAAGTTTCCTTAAGAGCCTGCGACCCTCCTTTCCCCAAGTGTTTTTTTTCTAGACGCCTTTGACTCTGGTGTGGATTAAGCAGCAGGAAGAAGCAGGCCTGGGCGTCAAGCTACAGCCCGCCCTGGGAACACAGCTTTGGGTTCTTTTCTTGGCCGCTTTGTGGAAACTGATCTGACGTTTTGCACAAAAGCTCCTTCCTCTCCTTTTGATTTGGATGAACAGGCGAAGTCCCAGGGCGTCCCTGGTGGCTCCGACGGTAAAGAATCTGCCCGTAATGCCCGAGACCCAGGTTCCATCCCTGGGTCGGGAAGAATCCCGGGAGAGGAGAATGGCAACCCACTCCAGTACTCTTGCCTGGAGAATCCCCATGGACAGAGGGGCCTGGTGGGCTACAGTCCGTGGGGTTGCAGAGTCGGATACGATTGAGTGACCAACACTTTCACTTCTCGAGTCCCAGCAGTGCCTCCGTGGCTCCATGTCACTGGCGTCCGGTTCTCTCCTGAGCTCCCCGCCTCCTGGCTGACCCCAGCCTCCGCACCCTCCGTGTCCCTCCTCAGAGCCTTCTTCTGTGAGCTACTCCCCCCACCCTCCCCCCACGGTGGCCCCCACTTCCTCTCCCCCTCTAAGTCTTTGTTCCTTAAAAAAAACCGATTCGATACTTGAAGTATAGTATGTTTATTTAGATGAGTCAGTGGTCAGATCTTCTAGTTTATATTTATTGCCAACAGAAAGGCTTGGAAAAAAATG
>SJYT01079477.1:651660-689884 GCA_006410635.1 Cephalophus harveyi | reverse complement strand
CCCGGCAGTGACAGCGGAGCCCTAACCACTGGACTGCCAGGGAAGTCCCTTACGTGACCTTCTTTGCGCTAATATTCTTCCCCTCAATCACTGGTAACATCGCTCTCTCTCCAGAGCAGCTGCAAATCCTCTTAGTTGAATATGATTTGAAGGATGCACAGGACCCTGCCTGCTCTCCTTCACACGGTGACCTCCATTCACAAATTTCGTTTCGCCACAGACCTTATTATCAGGATGGCTTAAGTTGTGGCTGGCGTGCTGCGATTCATGGGGTCGTAAAGAGTCAGACACGACTGAGCGACTGAACTGAACTGAACTGAAATACACCTAATATAAAGTTTTACCACTTTAACCAGTTTTAAGCATCCAGTTGCGGGGCATTAAGGACATTCACACTGTTAGGCACCCATCACCGCCCTCGTCTCCAGAACTCATTTCATCTTCCCCAGCTGTAGCCCTGCTCTTGTTAAACACTCACTCCCGGTTCACCGCCCTGACCCCCATCCTCTGGCGCCCACTCTTCTATTGTCTGTCCCTATGAATATGTCCTCCAGGGACTTTATAGACGTGGGCTCACACAGTACCTGTCCTTTCGTGTCTGGTTTATTTCACTCAGCATCACGTCCTCAAGGTTCACCAGCGTTGCAGCAGGTGCCAGAATCTCCTTCCTTTCTAAAGCTGAAGAGCATTCCGTTGTGTGGATGGACGCATTCTGTTTACCCATTCATCCGTCTGTGGACAAGAGTTGCGTCTGTTTTTCGGCTGTTGTGAATAATGCCTCGTGTCTTTTCGTTTAGTGTAAAGTTATGTTCCACAAGTGCAGGAATTGTCTCTTTCGACCATGGATGTATTTCATGTGCTTAAAACAGAGCCTGGCACACAGTAGGTACTTACTGAATGAGTGAATGCATGAGTGCGCTCCTCTTTGCCCACTGCTGTTGCTGGGGGGCTGTGTTCAAAGGCTCTCCAGCTATCATGCGTTAGAGGTTCTAGGCCCATTTGGCCAGCACTTTGTCCAGGTGCCTGCCCATTCATCCATTCATATTTATTCTGCTTTTACTACGTGCTGGGCCCTGAGCCAGATACAGGACACATGGGGAGCAAACCCAGGCCAAGTCCCTGATTTCTGGGCTCTAACAGGGGACACAGACATCGTCAGATAATCGCACAGACTTCTTGTTAAAGAGAGCCATGGAAAGGCATTTCTCCTCCACGCTTTTTCCACTGGATCCAAGTGGCCCACTTGTTCTTTTTTACTGTTGAGTTTTGAAAATTCCTTATGTATTCTCAGTACGAGTCCTTTGTTGGCTATGTGATTTGCAAATAATCTCTCCCAGTCTGTGATGTGTCTTTTCATCCCCTTATCAGCTTCTTCTGTAGAGCAAATCTCTTTAGTTTTAATGAGGTCCAATTTATCCCTTTTTTTCCCTTTATGGAAATGAGATTTTTTTTTTTTTCCTCGTAAGACATGACATGAAATTTACCATTAGTGGCCACTTAGCACATTTGGAATATTGGGCAACCGTCACTACTATCTAGTTCCAGACGTTTCCATCAGCCCAGGAGGAAACCCCAAGCTCATTCCCTCCTCTGCACAGCCCGTTTGCCACCTCTGTGCATCTGCCAACATTTCACAGATAATGAAACTATGCGACGACCTCTCGTGTCTGGCTTCTTTCACTGAGCGTGACATTTTCAGATGACAGAGTTTTGATCAGACTCGTGGCTCCGCAGTGACAGTCTGCACTCCTGTTGGTCCTCCATCAGCATAACTTTTTTTGGGGGGGAGCCACACCGTGTGACTTCTGGGATCCTAGTTCCCTGACCAGGGACTGAACCACCTGGCCCCTTCATTTATTGGGCTGCATCGAGTCTTAGTTGCGGCATGCTGGATCCTCACTGTGGCACCCGGGCCCCAGAGTGCCCGGGCCCTGGAGTGCACAGGCTTAGCTGCTCTACGGCACGTGGAATCTTAGTTCCCTGACCAGGGATCGAACCCGCGTCCCCTGCATTGCAAGGTGGATTCTTAACCACGGGACCACCAGGGAAGTTCCTCTATCTCCTTTTATATCTGAATCTGGCCACTCCTCCCCATCCATCTCCACTTCCACCATCCGAGCTTGCGCCCTCATCTTTGCTGCTGCTGCTGCTGAATCGCTTCAGTCATGTCTGACTCTGCGCTACGGACCATAGTCCGCCAGGCTCCTCTGTTCGGGGGATTCTCCAGGCAAGAACACTGGAGTGGGTTGCCGTGTGCTCCTCCAGGGGATCTTCCTGACCCAGGGATCGGACCCTCATCTCCTGCCTCTCCTGCTTTGGCAGTTGAGTTCTTTACCACTAGGCCTTTGTCTTTTACCTGCATCAAATTCCAAACTTGTTCTTCTGCCTCATTTTCTTAACCCTCCAGACCTCCCTCCTCCCACACACATCCTCCCAAAATGCAAACGTGACCCAATCCCCTTTCCCAATCCTTACCCAAGTAATGACTCCCAGGCACTTCTCATCAAAGTCTGGGGCGGTTAATCACTACACTAAAAGGCTCACGGTGTGGGGAAATGTAACTCACAGTCAGGCGGTGCTTTACCTCACTTTGTCCCTGCCCACTCTTGATCCTGCCTGGGAAAAAAAAAAAAAAAAAATGATGGAGCGCAGAGCATATGGTATTTTTAGAAACGGAAAGTAGGTTCTTTACTTGGGAAACATATAAGTATTCTAAGTCCACCCATCCATGAAAAAATCACCTTCAAACCCTCCAGGCCCTGAGGATTCCCAGATAGAAAGGTAAAAAAATGGTATATTCTTAAATTAGTCATTTAATTGGAAATGGAGAAATTAGGTGCTTTTTTTTTTTTTTTTTCTATTTTTCGGGTGCACCACATAGCTTGTGAAGTTTTAGTTCTCCGACCAGGGATCGAACTCATAGCCCCTGCAACGGAAATGCACTTTCTTTCTCTGGCAGTGTCAAGCCTTAGTTGAGGCCCGTGGGGTCTTCACCGGGTCACGTGGGGTCTTCTCACCGCAGGTCATAGACTCTAGTTGCAGTGCTTGGGCTCAGTAGCTGGAGCAGGCGGGCTTAGTCGCTCTGTGGCATGTGAGACCTCAGTTCCCAACCAGGGATCACACCCCAGTTCCCGGCATTGCAAGGCGGATTCTGGACCACCAGGGAAGTCCCAGTCCTGTGCTTTTCAACCACACAGCAGCTCTTAGGTGGGTCAGCAATGAAAACAAGGATTTGGCCGGGGACGCTGGGTGCATGAGACCAGGTGAGCAGATCCAGGCATTCAAAGGTCCCTATTGACAAGTAAACATGTGCCCCATGGAACCCGACCACCCAGCCTCTCCCCAGCATTCACCCTTTAAGTGTCGGCAAATGAAACAGATAGAAACTTGAGCTTAAAACGGGATGCTTGCTTTTTGGCAAATCCATTGTAACGACCATCGGTCTTCAGAGGCTGTTTTTCACTGACCCTTTGGAGTACGAGGCTGCACTTAGGTGTGCCTTCAAATTGTAGCTGTTTCAGAAATTCACATCAGGAGACCTTCGTTGCTGGTTACTTACACTGTACGACCATTTGGGAAATTTAATAACATTTCATAGTCAACCAAACAAATGAAAAGAGCCTTTTCAGAGGAGGAAAATGGAAACAACTTTTTAAAATGCCCTTTGTCTTCTAACCATAAAGCTTTGCCTCGACCGTGGCTGCTTGCCACCGTCATTTTTAGAGCTAAGGTCTCAGGCATAAAGCCTACAATTCTTCTGTTGAAAGGCACTTCCTTCTGCTATTTTATCACCTTCCTGGTTTTGTCTAATCTCACCCAGATTACGGCCGTATTTCTTGGCTTTTTTTAATGTGCACATTAAAATTTCAAACACAGAGTCTTTGTTCTGCAGTCTTGACTTCTCATGTACCCTTAGACATATTTTGGGACTCTTACAAAGAAGAATGTTTTGCTTTAAATGATCTTATGTCTTTAAGCCTACTTTGTCATGTTCAACTTCTCAAATTTTCATGCATTCTGATGAGGTATTCTATTTAAAGAGTATTTTGTTTTAATTAAGCCCATCTTAAGAGACATTTGGTTTTTGCCAAGAATGTGCTTTCTCCCTTACAAATCAGTTATATTTATAACATTCATAAACTAACTTACTAGCAAAGGCAAAATCTCAGCTGTACTGTGGCTGTGTCTTCTAAATTCATGGGGAATCTAAGGGAAAAAGAACAGGTTAAGCGAAATCAAGACAAATACAGACACTTAAACACACGTGGACTTTATTTCCAATATTTTTTTTCTTCTGAAATACTGGGTTTTAAAGTTGTTTTATAGAAAAATTTCTCATCTCTGAAAAGAAGGCGGAGGGTAGGTTGCTATGTTTGTGAGCAAACTGTGGAGAAAACTACATTGGAAATTCCAATTCTTCCTTTGTTCTGTTAGGCTGCATCTAAAAATTCAAGTTTATCTTTTCCTGAATATGACAATAAACACCCACATAATAGAGTATATAGAAAATAACAGAAAAATAGAGACAAGAAAATGAAAGTCATCTATCTCTTATCAAAAGGCAACCAGTGTTACTATTTTGGTCTATTTTGTTCATAATATTTTACATGTAGCTTTCTTATGTGGTTAGGATCATATCATATACAATGATTGTTTTATCCTGTTTTTTTTTTTGTGGTAAAAATACACGTAACAAAATCCGTCATTTGAGCCACCCTTAAATGTGCAGTTCATTGGCAGTGAGTATATTCACAGCGTTGTGCACCCGTCACCACCTGTGTGTGCCATGCATGCACGCGCAGGTCGTGTCCAACTCTTTGCGACCCCATGGACTGTAGCCCGCCAGGCTCCTCTGTTCATGGAATTTTCCAGACAAGAGTACTGGAGTGGGTTGCCATTTCCTTCTCCAGGGAATCTCCCCAACCCAGGAATCGAACCCGAGTCTCCCGCGTCTCCTGCGTGGGCAGGCAGGTTCAGGAGACAGCTTGTTTTCAGTCCTCCAGGACAGGCGAACGCAGTGTCTCTAGTTAGGTGTGCTCTTATTAAACGCCACACCTCAACGGATAGTTCTTGCTGAGGTGTGTGGAGGGAAAGGTGACGAAGTAAAATGTGCCTCCAAGGTCCCAGGCACTCAGACCTGCCTGGTGGGATGCAGACGAAAAAGTCCTCCAGCAACTGGGCTACAGCTGTGTCTTTGCCACAGGCCTTCTCACGGCATCCTGAAACGCCACTTCTTGCTTCCAGGGAAGGGCAGCTGGGATTTAGGCTGGTAAACAAGTCAACTCTTGGTTGTCAGTGATGGCCGGGGATAAGGAGGATGCATGAGTAAACAGGGAGCTCTCAAGTGCATTTTAGCTACTATCATTGTAATTTCTTCCCCTACCAAATTTTCCCTAAGTAGCAAAATGGGATTATTTGGAAGGTGGTTCCTTTCTTCTGGGCTTCCCTTGTGGTTTACCTGGTAAAGAATTCACCGGCAATGCGGGAGACCTGGATTCCATCCCTGGGTTGGGAAGATCCTCTGGAGAAGGAAAAGGCTACCCACCAGTATTCTGGCCTGGAGAATGTCATGGACTGTATAGTGCATGGGGTCGCAAAGAGTTGGACTCAACTGAGTGACTTTCACTTTCACTTTTCTTTCTTCTATTTTTTTCTTCTTTCCTGGTCTTGTGGGGTGTGGACAATCCAAGGGCTGGGTACTCATTGTCCAAGAAAGAAGTAGCTACAAAGATGTTAGAGGAGAATACCTCTATAGACTATAGAAGAAGTCTAAAGAAGAAATACAGATGGCCAATAGGCACACGAAAAGATGCTCAACATTGCTAATTACCAGAGAAATGCAAATTAAAACTATAATAAGGTACCACCTCATACCGATCAGAATGAATATCATTAAAAACTCTACAACTAACAAATGCTAGAGAGGATGGGAGAAAAGGGAACCCTCCTACGCTGTTGGTGGGCATGTAAGTTGGTGCAGCCACTATGGAAAACAGTACTCAGAAAACTAAAGATAGAATTATCATATGATCCAGCAATCCCACTCCTGGACATGTGTCTCGGCAAAACTCTAATTCAAAAAGATACTGTACCCCTCTGTTCATAGCAGTACTCTTCACAATAGTCAGGACCTGGAGACAATCTAAACGTCCCTCGACTGATCAATGGACAAAGAATTCATGCTGCGCGTATCAACGGAATACTACTCAGCCGTGAAAAGAACGACTTGCAGCCACGTGGATGCAGCTGAAGATGACCATACGAAGTGAAGTACATTGGAAAGAGAAAGACAAGTAACGCATGATATCGCTTATATGCAGAATCTAAAATATAACACGAATGAACCTGCCTACAAAACAGAAAGACTCAGAGACACAGAGAACGGACTTCTGGTTGTCGAGGGGGAGGGGCTGGGGGACTGACGGAGTGCAAGGCTGGGGCTAGCAGATGTAAGTTATTGTCTATAGAATGGATGAACAACAAGGTCCTACTGTATAGCACGAGGAACTATTCCATCTCCTATGATAAACCATGATGGAAAGAAATATTTGAAAAAAGAATGCATGTATCTGTATAACTGAATCAATTTGCTCTACAGCATAAATCAACGCAACACTGTAAATCAACTGTACTTCAATAGAAAAACATTGTTGAACGTTAGATGATGCACTAAAAATTATTAGGTGTCCCATATGCTGTTTTTGGAAAACCGAAGTTCAATCTGATTTCTTGGGAAGGCCCGTCTACCTTAGACCCTGGGCTCTGAGATTTCCCAACCGAAGGAAACCTTATGCTGTTTTATCTTCAGGATCAACTACCAGTCTGCTGCACGTCCAGTGCCCAGCTCAGTGGGCAGCTCCCCCTGGTTTCCGGTTGTGGGAGATTCAGGTGAGGGCCGGGGAGAAACCATCTTTCCTCCGCCATCCCCCCTCTCTTTTCATATTCTGGTTATTAATAATTAATTTTCCCCGTTAATTCCCAGTGCTCTGTTCTTTTGGACCAGGCCAAAGCACACTTTGCTTTTTCCTATTTCCTTTCACTCTAATCATGAAATCCCTCCAGGCTGAAGCTGCTTCTCAGAAACCTGGCAATTAGAAGAGGCAGCGGGTCTCTCGCCAACACTTCATTTGGAGCCGCGTCATCAATAATTAACCCCAAGTTAGGCTCAGCGCACAAATGCGCCGGGTGCGATTGGCGAGGGCGCGGGCGCCTTCTCTCCTGGGTTTTTACCCGCGTTCACGAAATCCAGGAAGCGGACGCAGCCCATTCCATTAGCAGGGGTGAGCCGTCCGCTCTGGAACACTTAGGAAACCGCAGCCCAGACGCCTCTCTCCTGCACTTCAACTTGAGAGTCGTTCGTGCAGCTGTTGTCTCAGGCTCAGGACAGCGCTTTCTCCCACCGGCATCTCACAGGCCCGCCGAGGCTGCAGCTGTCCTGCGCACGTTTTTATTTTGACTTCTTGCCTACTGAGTCGCATCCCTGGGGGTGCGGTGGAGGGTGAAGGGTGGATTCCGAAGGGACTGTGGTCACCTTGACCCAGATCCAGTCCGTGGCTAAAACAGTCACTGTGAAAGGAATCTAGATGGGTTGGTGGGCTTCTTTTTTTTTTTTTCCTTCCTTCCTTCCTTCTTTCCTCCCCTTCCTTCCAGGGAGGGGGCTGGGGAACTAGTGTTTAATGAGGACAGAGTTTCAGTTTGGGGAGATGACACAGTTCTGGAGGTGGATGGTGGTGGTGGTGGTGGTTGCGTGACAGCGTGAATGTACTTCCTTCCCTTGAACCATAACCTTCGCGATGGCTAACCTGTACATTGCATGCTGTGTAGATTTTCCTGCAAAAATGTATACAACTTTTTCTTTTTTCTTTTTATTCTTGTAAAAACACTGATTTTATTATTCAGAAAAAAAACAAAAGGAGAAGACAGAAACAAAAATCCTGGCCATTTGCAGTATCTATCAGCTTTCAATTTGACTCTCCTGTCCAGAAGTGTTTCATGCAAGAATCCATCTTTCCGGGCCTTTTTCAGAATTTTACTGTCTTCTTTACTTATATTAAGCTTGTGGTCCTGGAAGCTCTGGAATCTTTTTAGGTAATTGATTTCACACTGCTTGACATTTCCTCTGTCTTCTGGAATATCATCTTTTTCCTTGGTTTCTCTTTTGGCACAAGATCTGACCTGTATCATTTCTTCTTCTCCTGCCGCTTTACTTTTCGCTTCTATATCACCTGCTTCATTGCATCTAATAAAACAGCTATTGGAGGCCAGTAAAGCCATTTTCCCATCTTGAAAGACGGGTTCTCACTGCTCTCTAGGTCCAGTTGCATCTGAAAGCCCAACAAGAAGTACGTCTGAATTTATACCTAGGTATTTTCCATAGCCAAATTTCCGGGCAATTCTGGAATCAAACAGTTTGACATCTGTAAACTGCTCTGGAGGACTAGGGCCCTCATCAGCTTCTTTAAGTGAAGCTCCCGGTGTAAAAAGTCCATTGTCGAGTGCCTGTATGTAGGTCCCTTTAGCCATTTCAGTTGCTTCGGGTCCGGAAATCTCACCGAAGTTTGTTACTGTCCACCATATTCCAACAATATCAGGCTGAGTTGCTCCATCTGCTTCTCTTTTCCTCTTCTCGTTGCTCTTTTTCTTCTTACTCTCGGCCTTGGTTCCCTTGGGCACGAGTTAGGTGGACTTCATGTAGGAGTATTCGGCTATGGTCGTGGCCAAACACGTGAACCGGAGCAGGAATGGGCGAGGGAGGCATGAAAATGGAGACGGAGCCTGAGCTCCCGGAAAACATACGCACCAGTGGAGTGGGCACGTCTCCACCCAATCCCAGGCCTTTTTTCATCCCAACGTGAAGTCACAAATAGAGTGCCCAACGAACCATTTTAAAGTGCAAGTTCAGAAGCATTTAGCACATTTGTGATGTTGTGGGACCACCGCCTCTAACGCACCCCCACACACTTTCATCACCCTCGAAGGGAAAGTCACACCCAGGCAGCAGGCACCCCTCACCCCCCATGCCCCCACCTCCCGCAACCTCCTCCTGACTTTCCGGGTCTATGTACTGACTTACTCGAGATATTTCACGTACACGGGCTCCTGCAGCATGCGGTCTTCTGCGTCTGGCAAATTCTTTCGCAGGACGCCATGTTTTCGGGGTCCGTCCACATTGTAGTGTGTGTCAAGGCTTTATACGGCTGGGCAGTGTTTCATCGTTTACTCATCCTCCGTTGATGGCTGATGGATACTTGGGATGTTTCCACCTTTAGCCATTGTTGTGTTTTTTAAAATTACAATTTGATCATTTATTTTAGGAAATTTATTTCATTGTTTATTTCACTTTATTTTTGGCCGTGCCTCACGGCATGTGGCATCTTAGTTCCCCGACCAGGGATGGAACCTGTGCCCCCTGAGCTGGAAGCATGGAGCCTTGACCCGTAGACATCAGGGAAGTCTTAAAGTTTATTTACTTATTTTAAAATTGATTTTTATCGGAGTGTAGTTGCTTTCCAATCTTGTGTTAGTTTCTGCTGTACACCAAAGTGGATCACCTACATGTATACCTACGTGTACACGTTAAGTCGCTTCAGTCGTGTCCGACTCTTTGCGACCCCATGGACTGTAGCCTGCCAGGCTCCTCTGTCCATGGGATTCTCCAGGCAAGAATACTGCAGTGGGTTGCCATGCCCTTCTCCAGAGGCTCTTCCTGACCCAGGGATCGAACCTGAGCCTCTGATGTCTCCTGCACTGGCAGGCGGGTTCTTTACCACTAGTGCCACCTGGGATGCCCATGTATGCGTGTCCCCGCTTTTTCGGATTTCCCTCCCACTTAGGTCACACGGAGCATGGAGCAGAGCGCCCTGAGCTCCGCAATCTGTTCTCACTGGTTTTCTGTTTCACCTCTGGCTGTTGTGCATCCGGCTGCTCTGACCATGTGTGGGCCAGGATTTCCTTGGGCACCTCTGCCGGGATGGTTCAGCTGCCCCTTTGCTTTCAGTTTCTTTCTCTCGCCATCAGGAAGGCTGGCAGCTGCCCTTCCTCACCTGTGGCCAAGTCGGTCCAAGCCTCTCTTGGAGAACCTGCCGGGTGACATGTCTCAGAGGGTCCCAGCCGTCAGAGGCCACCCAGCAATTAGGCAACCATCTTGTCATGTTCCCTGGGGAGGGTGCCCAGCAACATGGGCAGGTAGTTCTGTGTGTCATCAGTTTTCCAGAAGCATCACCAGAGGGGAGCTCACAGCCTTGAAGGGGCAGGTGTTGGAGAATCCATCTCGAGTCACCTCTCAGCTAACCCTCCTTTCAAGTCCCTGGATATCCTGTCCTACTTCAACTGGAGTGTGACCAGGGTGTGTGACGCCGACATGGGAGGGGAGGACAATGCCAGGGAACTGTGCCCCGGTGCGGTTCACTGGGCGACCCGCCAACACCAGGGCTGTCCTGGGGAGTCGGCTGCTGCCTGATTGCAGATCCAGCAAAGACGCGTGATGGGCTTTTAGGATGTGACCGCATAGAGTCATCAGCTGTGGGGCTGCTTCGTCTTTGTTTCCCAAACCCTTTAAATTTATTAAGGCGAAATTCACCACACATAAAATCAGCCGTTTTATTTTCATATGTGTGCGTGTGTGTTTAGTTGTTAAGTCGTGCCTGACTTTCTGCAACCCCATGGACTGTAGCCCGCCAGGCTCCTCCATTCCATGGGGTTTCCAAGGCAAGAATACTGGAGTGGGTTTCCATTTCTTTCTCCAGGGGATCTTCCTGACCTAGGGGTTGAACCCGAGTCTCCTGCATTGGTAGGTGAATCTGTCACCACTGAGCCACCTGGAAAGTCCCTATATATTTAAATTTTTATTTTATGTTTGAGTGTAGTTGATTTATAACATGTTAGTTTCAGGTGTACAGCACAGTGGTCAGTTACATATGTACATATCAGTTCAGTTCAGGTCAGTCGCCCGGTCGTGCCCGACTCTGCGACCCCATGGACTGCAGCACCCCAGGCCTCCCTGTCCTTCACCAACTCCTGGAGCTTACTCAAACTCATGTCCATCACGTTGGTGATGCCATGCAACCATCTCATCCTCTGTCATCCCCTTCTCCCACCCTCAATCTTTTCCAGCATCAGGGTCTTTTCCAGTGAATCAGTTCTTTGCATCAGGTGGCCAAAGTATTGGAATTTCAGCTTCAGCAGCAGTCCTTCTAGTGAATATTCAGGACTTCCTTTAGGATTGACTGCTTTAATCTCCTTGCAGTCCAAGGGAGTCTCAAGAGTCTTCCCCAACACCATAGTTCAAAAGCATCAATTCTTTGGCACTCAGCTTTCTTTATAGTCCAACTCTCACATCCATACCTGACCACTGGAAAAACCATAGCTTTGACTAGACCTTTGTTGGCAAAGTAGTGTCTCTACTTTTTAATATGCTGTCTAGGTTATATACATATAGTATGTATATATAGCTACTCGTTTTCAGATTCTTTCGCATATAGGGTGTAACAGAGTATTGAGTAGAGATCCCTGTGCTACACAGTAGGTCCTTGTTTATTACCTAAAATAAACCATTTAATTAAACTAATTAATTAGTTATCCTACTTACTTTTAGAGCTGGATGATTTATTTAATTGAAGTATAACTGCTTACAGCGCTGTGTTAGCTCCTGCTGTAATGGCGTGAATCCGCTCTACGCATACATGCATCCCCTCCTCCTGAGCCTCCCCCCCGGTCCTCTAGGTGGTCACGGGGCACCGAGCTGAGCCCCCTGTGCTATACTGTAGCTTCCCATTAGCTATCTATTTTTCTTTTTAAAATTTTTTAAATTTTGCCTGGACCTTGAAACATGTGGGATCTTCGTTTCCCGACCAGGGAGCCACCCCGCACCCCGCTGCACTGGAAGCTTGGAGTCCTAACCACTGGGCCGCCAGGGAAGTGCCCACGTCGGCCATTCTAAAGTGCGCAACTGAGCAGCATTCAGCACCTTCACAATGTCGTGCCACCACCTCCTCTATCTAGTTCCAAAGTATGTGCCTCCCCCTAAAAGAGCCCTCGTACCCCCTGAGTACTTACTTCCCAACCCGAACCCTCTGGCCAGTCATTCGAAAGTTCAGCCCTACATGTGAAGCCGGGCCTCTTGATGGATGTCAACGCCACGTGGTAGGAACTTAAAGAAGGAAGGGTGCAGGTGAGGACATCTGTCATGTCCAGGCAGAAGGCTGGACACTCCCCGGACGTGTGCTCCTCCAGGGGTAACTGGAATGGCTGCCTTTTTCTGTGTTTCAGAGGCTGGACGATGTCTTAAAGGAGTCAGGGCGGTGGAGACAAGGTGACTGGCAGGGCCTCCACTTTCTACTTGGGTGGTGTCAGGCACAGAGTTTATTTATTTACATGTTTATTTTATTGTTCTTTCCTTTTGTATTGGACACACCGCGTGGCACGCAGGATCTCCGATCCCTGACCAGGGAGGGAACAGCTGCTCCCTGCAGTGGAAGCAGTTGCAAACACTGGGCCACAGGGAAGTCCCGCCCACGGGGACTCAGCTTCCCGGCCTCTGGAGGGGCCTGACGATACCTCTCTGGAGGGCAGCTAGGAGGGGGCTTCGTACAGAGGTTGGCACACAGCAGGTGCTTAGAAATCGTTATCAGAATGTTGTGCTTATCCACGATGGACATGGGATGACGTTGGGGATGTTGCGGAGACTGACCATGCTGTTGTCAGCGGAGCTCGGGGGGAAAGCCACGCACCACTCTTCCAGTCCTGAAAGTGAAAGTGAAAGTGATAGTCGCTCAGTCGTGTCCGACTCTTTACTACCCCGTGGACTGTAGCCCACCGGGCTCTTCTGTCCGTGGGACTCTCTAGGCAAGAATACTGGAGTGGGTTGCCACTCTCTTCTCCCGAGGGTGTTTACGACCCAGGGATCGAACCCGGGTCTCCTGCATTGCAGGCGGATTCTTTACCATCTGAGCCACCAGGGAAGTCTAGAGAATTCAAAGGAGGCGGAAAGGTGAAGACCAGGGCAGAGACCTAGGAGGAGCTTGCCTCCACGCAGGAGAAGGCGAGACAACTTGAAACCTCTGAAGAAACGAGGATAGCATCACGACCTGACTCACCCGTACCGGGAGGGTGTCTCGCCGGGCTGGTCCAGGAGCCGCCTCCTCCTCTCCTTTGAACTCAGAAGCTGTGGAGGAGGGTTCCAAAAGGCTGTGACTATGCTCCCAGCCAGCTGACCCTCGCGGCCTTCTGCTGAGCAAGCAGGCGCCGGGCGAGTGCGCCCCGGGCAGTGCATTCATGGGGCTGAGCAAGAATGTGATTTTGTTTGCCGCGTTTCCAACTCTTCCTTTGCACACAGAAAAATGCTGCGTGCTTGAGGGTGTGCCCTATTTTTTCTGGCAAAGGAGACACTTCTTTAATTCCCAAATAGGATCTGGGATCCACTCTCCTGGTGAGGAAGTCACACTGCTTGGCCGGGAACCCCCTCCCCACCATTCCTCCAACCCCTAAGGCATCTTGAGCAAGATGCTACTTACTCTAGATCATCAGAAAGGCAGAATCTGACCGTATTTGTTTCCTAGTGACAAACGATCACCAACTGGGTGCTTAAAATAAAGAGAAGCGTGGGGCTTCCCTGGTGGTCAGGACTTCCTGCTTCCAATGCACGGGGTGAAGTTCAATCCCTGGTCAGGGAAATAAGATCCAGCATGCCACTCATCTCGACCAAAAATTTTTTAAAAATTAAACAAACAGAAATGAATCTCTTCCAGTCCTAGAGGCCAGATGTCTGAAGTCCAGGTGTCAGTAGGGCCGACCGGAGCCCCTCTCCTGGCTGTGGGTGGTCCCCAGCAGGCCCTGGTTTTCCTTAGATGCTAGCTGCTTCCCTCCAGCCTTCGCCTCCGTCACATGGCCATCTCCCCCGCGTGCGTCCTCTCCTTGTATAAGGACACCAGTCCCTGGATTTATGGCCCACCCTAATCCAGTATGGCTTCCTTTTAACTGACTACATCTGCACAGACCCTACTTCCAAATATGGTCATATTCTGAGGTCCTGGGTGGATGTGAATTTTGGGAGGGGGGGACACGATTCAGCTCGGTACATGAACAAAATCTATAAATGGCAGCAAGGATCCTCAAATTCCAAACACACAAACCTGATACACAGAAACACAGATTCGAAGCCAGACTCCCTCCTTTTAAGTACAACTACATTTCATCGGCTTTTTGTTTGTTTTTTTTTAGGTTAAACTTCTGGGGCTCCTTCATGCCCCAGGCAACACCAGCTGGCCCCAGGTAACCGCCGAGCAGCTGGGGCCTTCGGGGAGCAATTAGAGGTGCCAGGAGTTCTCTGGGGGCAGTGCTCTGAGGGAACCTACATGTGCTGGGTGCCAGTATACAGAAATACAGCTAGTTTTTATACGTGGCTGTTGCATCCTGTGACCTTACTGAATTCGCGTCTAAGTCCCAGGAGACTTTTTAAATGTGTCCCTTGGAAGTTTCTGTGTAGACAAGCACGTTATCTGTAAATAGGAGCGCTTTTGTGTTTTCCTTTGGCATTTGTGTGCCTTTTCTTGCGTTTCTTGCAAGTTCGTTCCGGCTCGAACTTCTAGGACTCTGAGGAGCAGCGGTGCTTAGAGTGAAGTCCTGGCTTTGTTCCCAATCTCAGGGGAAAATCTGTCAGTCTTTCAAAAATAAGTACTATGGTAGCCATAGGCTTTTGGTCGATTTGGAGGGGCAGCTGCGCGGCGTGGCACACGCATCCCTAGTCTCAGGAATCAGTGTCCCCTGCAGCCGGAGTGCTGAGTCTTAACTCTACCTCCAGGGAAGTCCCCCCAGTTCTTTACACGACTGAGCAGGTATCGCGTGTGGGACAATCCACAAGCAGAGGGCGTGTGGCGTGGCAAGGTGTGTTCCTGAGAACAGACTTGGAAGCAGAGCAGCTAGAAGGTGGTGGTGAAGGCGGGGAGCCCTTACTGAGATTCACCCTTGCCTCCCCATCCTGACACCTACATCCTGGCGGGCTTGTGGAAGAGAGAGCAGAGACGCTTTCTGTGCGTGACAAGGATGAGCATCGATTGAGCGCTCACTGTGTGCCATACACTCGTGGCATCTGATAGCATCTAACTCCAGTTCTCAGAGTAGCTGTATGGGGCAGAGTCACTGTCGGCTCCATTTCAGCCGCAGAAACTAGGGTGCTAGGAGAGGTGAAGTCATTTGCCCAAGGTCACACCGCCAAGAACTCAAAGTGCCTGGGCCGTCTGACTTTAGAGCCTGAAATATTCACTCAGCAGAGGTGACGTGCTGTGATGCCTCATGGCTGGGACCTAATGACCTTACTGGGCAAAGTCAGTGAATGACGGGAACTCGTGGCTGGCTTTCTCCATCCGACAACTCACACGGCAGACTCACACTTGCTCGGGCGCCGTGAGGCTCTCCGGGTCACAGAATACTCTGTCGGGGGCGTGGCTCTGCCACTCGATCGCTGGCTAAGAGCAGTTTCTATTCAGAGGACACATCACAGATGTCCCGTGTCCTGATGTTTGTCATTTTCACATTTTTTTCCTTTTTAGTTGCCTGTCTGACAGTCCACTCTGCACCCAGGGATGGGTTTGCCTAATGGGTTTAAGCTGCACACAGCAGACTCTGACCAACTTCTGAAGGGGCCTTTTTAAATTAGAAAAACATTTTTGTTTTTGTTTTTAGTAGGTCAGGGACGTCCTATAAAAATGAAGAGTGAGATAAAAATAAGACAGCTTTTTTATTACTACAGAAGATACTTTGTGTTTGAGAACTCAATATCCACGTTGCCTCGAGTGGGTAAGTGAAATGCCTTTCTTCCAAAGAAATAGCTCAAAATGGTGGCCAAGTTATTTTTTTCCCCCCAAGTTTACCATTACTGAGAAATCTGACCCGCCTTTGTTCTTGCAAAAATGCAAGTGACTAATCAATCTGAAAGGAATTAAGCTGCCCTTGGTAACGTGAGGCCACGGAACTCTAGTCAGTTGTGTGGATTCCAAGGGGGAAGAGAACACGACCAAACTAGACTGCCCTGAATGACTGGAAAGGGAGATGGACTCTGTGAAGAAAGTGATGTCTGGGTCTTTGAAAATTTAATGAGGATGTGACTTGACACTTGGACCCCTGTTGTTCGCCTGGGCAGAGTGGAGAACGCTAGTCTGCACGAAATCATCTCCATCCCAATGAGACATTTTCTTTTCTAGAGGAAATTAGATTTCTGAAAGCACTGTTTTCCTTTCGTGACTGTGATGTGGCAGTGAGCGGGCCACTGTATGCGCCTTCCCCAGGCTGGACCAGACCCCTGAGCAGATGTAAGGGATTAGCTGAGGTTTCCATCTGCTGATGGTCACTGCTGTCTCTGAATCTCCTGACTGGTTATCAGAGGACACGGGAACTGCTTTGTGCAGGCGGCGTGGGCTGCCTCTTTCTGGCTGAGGGTGAAGAAACTGGCCTTGGCAGAGTTTGGGCCATTGTGACCTCAGTGCTGCGCGAGGACCCTTCTGTCCAACTGCACAGACTTTCTCTTGGAGGACTGAGATGAATACAAAGGAGAAGTCCTCTGACCTTTCTGGAATGTGTGCACATTTTTTTGATTTCTTAAGTTCTTTCTGCAATGGTCAAAGGCTGATAAATGGGTTTCAACATGTTTTCAAGATGTCTCCCACTTCTGCTTGCCGTGGTCGTCCAGCAGCAAAACCAGATACGTCCAATTCAAGCAAATACTGTTGCTTTCTCCCCTTCTCTGATACGTCCAGGCCCTGCAGTGGATCACAGAGACATAATAAATACAGACTACTGTCTTGGTCTGAAGGAGTCTCAAGGCTGCAAAGCCAGTAGACAGGAGAACAGCAAGAGAAAGTCTATAAATAGAGTTGCTGTTGTTCCGTCGCTCAGTTGTGTCCCCACTTTGCGACCCCATGACTGCAGCATGCCGGGCTTCCTTGTCCTTCACTATCTCCCGGAGTTTGCTCAGACTCATGTCCATTGAGACGATGATGCCATAAATAGAGTAGGACATCACATTTTCAATTAAATAATTATTTGAGTAATTATTTGCTTAATGGCTACATTCCTCCTGGGTCAGAAGGCCCTTGAAAGCGCGAAAGGAATCTATCCTTCTCATCGCCGTATTCCCAGCACCTGGGCAGTGCTTGAAACAAAGCAAGTCCCTAAATATGTATTGTCTGATGGAATGAGATTGCAACAAGGTTTTGGGTTCAACACTTGCTACCTTGGAGTGATGTCTGCTACATGAATTGTTTTCCTTACAGGTTGACATATAAAGCTTTCAACATCTAAGTAACACAGATGGGCATAAAGTGAGTGCCTATCTCAGTGGCTAACTAGGATACTTCATTTTCCTTTGTAGGAGCAATCTGCCTGTGAGCAGACTAAAAAATCTACTACCTTGGCGGGAGGGGCTTCCCCAGTGGCTCAGTGGTAAAAAAATCCACCTACAGTGCAGGAGACACAGGGTTAGATCCCTGGGTCAGGAAGATCCCCTGGAGGAGGAAATGGCAACCCACTCCAGTATTCTTGCCTGGAGAATCCTATGGACAGCGAAGCCTAGCAGGCTACAGTCCATAGTGCACAAAGAGTCGGACACGACTTAGTGACTGAGTATAGATAGCACATCTTGGTGGGATTTAAGAGACACTGGAAAGCGGCTCCTTTTTTTAAAAAAAAAATTCTAATTTTTCAATTAGATATTCATTCCTTCGCACACTGCAGGTTTTTAAGTCTTCCAATTACCCCATTCAAGTGCAGAAATAAAGCTGTGTACCTTAAGCTTTTATTCTAACACTTTTTGCAGGCTTTGTGGAAATGGAGGCCCTGGCTAAGCTGTGGGGATAATATTGATCTAACTCTCTGCTTACAAATAATGGGGCTATGGTTGACTCTGATGGCAATGAGCTTAGGTGGTGACTGAAGAAGCAATTTTCAGCCTCAAACTTGGGAGAAGCATCTACAGATCACTCTTATGAAATCTAAAGAATTCGGAACTGACACTGAAAAGTGTTTAAAATTGATATCATTGAGTTCAAAGCTGCACATGTCACATTATCAAGTTCAAAGTATACTGTCATTCTTTCTCAGTAACTACGCTGTTATCTCCAAGATAACCAAGGGTACAGGAACAAGATCAGGAAGCCAAGTCTGAGGGCTGAGGCCTGATGCCCAGACCCCCTTTCTGCTGTGCCCTCGTCACGTAAGCTGCCCCATGTCTTATCTGCGCCCAGAACTATGTGGGGAGTCTTGAGCAGCACCCAAATGCTGGTTATATAACTCTTGAGATTATTAGGAGATTGGATTCTTTGGGATCATCCCACAACCTCGAACAAAGAAAGTGAAAACGTCCCGTTTTGATAAATGACAGCAGAAAGTTCCTTCAACTCAATGGGCCATCTGTAGATATAAAACAGTTGCTAGTAAACTGTATTAGAGATGAATTATCTCCTCCATTACAATGTTTCCTTTTCTTTAATGCAATTTAGTCCAAGCAAATTGAACAGAAAAGCTTGGGAGGGGTCACATTCAATGGTGGTGGTGGGGGTCGAGGGGAGGCAGAGAACTTACTGGAAGCAAGATGTGGAATGGGAAGGGAGGTCCGGAGCAGGGGGCCAAAGGAGGCCTGCTGCCCAGGAGGCCTGTGCCGAGGACCCTGGCTGCGCCCACGGGAAATTGAATTCAGAGCTCCTTCTGGATCGTAAATCCAGGGCAGCTGGCAGCTTGCCCAGGGCGGCTGGCGCGAAAGCGCAGCAGCGTCTGTGTCTGGCCGACCTCTCCGAGGGTGGGCCCCAGGTGTGCCGGCTGGGGATTCGGTTCCAGCCTTAAGATAACGTTCACCCACAAGCTTTTCACTTTATGAATGTCAAAGCGCACTCATCGCCAGGAAAGGAGAGCCTCCATGACACCCCAGAAAGGGCTGAAAAGCTGGACTGACTCTGAAATGCCTCCGGACGAAGGGGGAAGGCTTGACTTTTAAATACGTTTCTCGAGCTTTTTCTCTGAGCGCAGGTGCGAGGAGGACCGCCCCCCCCGGACCCCCGCAAGCCCCTTGCCGCCGGGTTTTGTTCTCTGGACCCCACGTCGGTCCAGAGGCTGCTGGCCCCTGCCGCGAGGGTCCCGTCTCAGACGCCCGGGGCTCCGGGCGGGGCCGCGCGCGCTCCCGAGGGGGCCGGCGGGGCCCCGCCCACCGCGCCCGGGGCGGGGCCTGCGCGCCACGTGACGGCGGCGCCGCGCGCTGAGCGCCCCGCCCCGCGGGAGGATCCGGCTAGGGGGCTGGGGGTCCGGGTCCGCCCGAGGAGACAGCGTCTGGGCAACAGCGCTGCGGGCTGGCGACCGCCGAGGCCCGCGGCGCGCCGGGCCCCGGAGCCCGAGGCGGGGGTGCGCGGACCCCCGAGGCGGGGGCCGGCGGGGTCGTCGCGGGGGCCGGGCGAGCGTCCGGAACGGCCGGGGTCGCCAGGAGGCTCGGGCCGGGACTCGGGAGTCGCTCTCCCCGGGGCGGGGGACCTTGGGGGCGACCTTCCCCGCTTCCTGTCGCCAAGGGCGTCCACGCCCTCGGAGCCCAGCCGCCGGTGCCCACCCTCCTGGCGTCTTCCCCAGGTGGGACCCCGAGAAACCGGGAGGGCAGAGTTGGGAACTGGGGAAACCCCGGGTCCAGGAAGGGCGGCCGCGGAGAGGAGGTTGAGCATCGTGACAGTTTTCTTGGCTTTAGGTCCCAAGTGGTCACGGGGGTCGTTTAAGTGAGGGGGGGGCAGCGAGGGCACACGCGTGTTAGAAAGTAAGGGAACGTGACGGAGTCAGCCGAAAATAATGAGTAAAAAGTCAGAGGAGACGAGGATCGGAGTCGGGAACTGCTGCCCGCCCGCAGGTGGGACCAGAGAGAAGCAGGCTGCCCGTCCGACGCTCCGTCACCTCTTGCTTGAAGATTCGCGTTGACTGTAAATTATTTAGATTCTTGTCGTGTCATGCTGCGAATTACGCCTTTCAAACCGAATAAGGCGTCTGCATAATGTCTATGGACGGAGTGAGTCGTTGGCTTGGGACACAAAGGGTTAATACCCCTGTTTTTTTACAGGAACACTGGAAGTTAAGGATCTCTCTGTGTGTTTTTGCTAAAGATCTCTTAAATGCTGACAGACGGAATCATCAGAATCTCTTGTAATAAGGGAGCGTTTGGGGAAAAGAAAAAAAAATTCTTAATTACAGGCTGCCGGAGCAGCTGCCTGCAAGAATCAGCAGTATTGAACGCTTCCGGATGAAGTAGTTAATCAAGGTGCTTTCTAGAATTTAAGTGATGCTCCAGGGGGAGGTGTTTGCCTCGCAGTAAGCCGGTGGGGCTGGGAGGGTGGGAAGTTGGCCCGAGCCCTGGCATTTGCGGAGTTCACTTCTCCTCGTTGAAGCTAGGGGTAGCACTGTGGCACCAAGTGGCTGTGTTGTTTATGATGGAAAGTTCTGTGGGAAGAAGGAGCCCAGGTGCGCACCCTCCTCCAGCCAGACTGCTGTCTAAAGCGTCCAAGAGATGGAGTCTCCCTGGACGCCCTGCTTCCTGCCTGTCACAGCTGGGGTAATGGTACAGGCAGACAAGCAGCTCCTCCTTAGAAAATGAAGACACCACTATAATACCTAAACGTTTGACATTTGCGTCCAGGGAGCATGCTGGCTTGGCGATCTCATTCGAAGGTGTTTCGGATTCTGTGAATCAAGAAATGAAGAGAACTTGAAGGTCACAGCAGGTATACATGTTTTTAAAATAGGAAGCAGTATAGATCTTGAGGACTAGAGCAAAGGGTAGTGTTACATCTCAGAAGTCCCAAGACTTTGGGCTATTATCATGGCCCTTTCTGGGGATACAGTCTTGAGATGTCAGAAAAATATCTCACACAGGAGGCTTGCATTAACACGACTCATAATACAGAATTGGAAATTGCGGTGCCTAATAGATTGGTGAAGTAAATCATGGGACATTTTTGGATGAAATATTTCACAAGCGTAAAAAATAAGCAGTCTTATATATTATGGTCTAAATAATGTCAAAACTGATATACAGATGTTTTATTTTCCCAGTTCTTATTCTCCAAGTTTATGGAATGGTATAACTTTCAAATTTGGGGAAAATCTTATTAAAAATTTACCCTGCAGTGGGAAAAGGGCTATGATTGTTTTTAATGTATGTGTCATTTGATTCACTTCACTGGAACAGTCAACAGTGAACAGATAATTATTATCTGCTAAGTGTCCCTGTAGCATTAACAGGTATTGGTGCAGTTTATAAAATCTTTCTTCCTTGCTTTACGAAAGGCACTTTTAAAATATGTTTGGCATTCTTAGAATGAATATGTTTTTGAGTAAATGTAAATCTTAAGAGGCATTATACAGTGATTATTATATAAATTTGGTATGCTTATATTTAATTGTATTGATGGGGGTTTTGAAGTTAACAGAACTCTTTACAGTTCGCTTGTTTTTTTAAATCACCATTTAGATTTCTAAAAAAAAATTGCTTCGCTTTAAAATTCTTGTTTTTAAAACTGAAGTTCAACTCTTTGGAAGAGAATAATTTCGCGTGCCAGTCATTTGCAAACGTGTTTTTTTTTTGGCATACTTTTAAGAGTGCAGTACAGAACTTTGAACTGTATATGGGGAAGTCAGTTTTAGCTTGTTTACAAGAGAGGGTAAATAATCTATTCAAACAGTAGTCATGCCAGAGGCAAAAGGATTTAAAATATCTTCTTTGCTAATATCTTGGTCTGGTTAGGAGACTTCACAGGAGACTCTTGCTTGCTGTTTGGATCATTGAAGTTTTCCTCCAGGGCATTATTTGTTCTTTAAACGCAGGTTAAGGAGAGAGGATGTGGTAGGAATGGCTGGAAGGCCCTTCTAAGGAGGTACACGTCGTAGGGGGTACTGGAAGACAAGAGCACATTGTTATTTATAACCGTGCGTTGAGTGCAGTTAAGGTATTTTTGATTCCTTTGGGGGCCCTGTTGCCTTTCAGTTCGCGACCAGTTCTTGAGACGCGTCTGTATTTGGAAGGTGCCTGGCTCCTCTGGCTGGTTGCCACCGGCCTAAGGCTCAGTTTGGGGACCCGTCTGATTGAACTTCCTGCGTGGACCATCTGTGGCAGATGAAGTGACTAACTTTCCTGGGCTTGCCTCTCCCTCTCCCAGCCCCCCACGCCCACCCCGCCCCGGAGCCCGTGTACACGAGAGTGAAATCTGCGCTTTAGGTGAATAGCTGCTCCACCTCCTTCAATAAAACTCATATAAATTAAGACCAGGTTGAGATCCCGGATTCCGCTTGTCAGACGAGCGATAACCCCCACACCTGAAACCATCTGTGGGCCAGAGTATCCATCAGTTTCCGCTCAAGTGGGCAGCGCCGGCCCGGGTTTGGTGGGTGTGGACCCGCCGCTTGGCCTGCGCCCGCCGCGGGGCTCACCGCCTCGGGCGCAGTTTGGCCGGTAGGAGGCGCCGGTGGGTGACCCGCTGGCAGGAGCCCAGGGAGGCGCCCGGTTATCATCCGCCCCCGCCTTCTGCCTCCAGCCGTGTGTCCAGCGGCTGATCTGCTTTTGGCTCCAGCTCCTGCCTGTTGACCCCTGAGCTTTGGAAAGCCATCCTTCCCTGACCCGCCAGTGCAGAGATGCTGGTCGCTGGTTCCTCTTGCTGATCTCTGCATCGTCTCACTATTTCCTGTATGATCCTTGGCTTTTCTATCACACGTGTAACCAACCCCCTGTTTTAAATTCCCGCTCCTTCAGCTCCTTAGAGGCTTTCTCCGGGTGGGCCCAAAAGACATGCATCAGCTTGGCATTGTGGTGAAGAACCTGCCTGCCAGTGCAGGAGATGCGGGTTCAATCCCCGGGTCGGGAAAAACCCCTGGAGGAGGAAATGGCAACCCACTCCAGTATTTTTGCCTGAAGAATCCCATGGACAGGGGAGCCTGGAGGGCTACAGTCCATGGGGTCGCTGAGCATGCACACACACACATATCCTTGGAGGCAGCAATGCTGGTTCAGGAATTTAACATGTGTTTTTACATGTGTGAGATACAGGGTTATTCACTGTGTGGCTTGTAATAGTAAAAGATAGGGAATAACCTGAGTGTGTGTTGCAGGTTATATACCCAGATGGCATGTGAAGATGTGAGGCTGTAGAAAGGAATGAGGAGGCTCCTTAGGAACCAATGGGCAAAGACTTCCGAATGTTTTGCTAAGTTATAAAAGCAAAGTGTAAGCAAATGTGCATTGTTTGTTACCATTTCTGTTTTCAAAAAGGGGGCAGAAAGGAAGTGCTTGCAGGAAAATTCTCAGGAAGGCTCAACAAGGAACTCCTAACAGTGGTTACCTGGTGGGGAGGCTGAAGGAGGCAGGGAAACCGAAAACTCTCTCTGTGCCTTTTTAGTTTTTGCTGTTCAAAAAAAGACTTGTCCATCTCCATTGTTTCCCAAACTGGAAACCACTGGAAACCAGTTTCAAAGGGTGGTAAGGAAACACCCTTTGTTGAGAGAAATTTTGAAGTGGGAACATGGTTGACTTACAATGTTATATTAGTTTCAGGTGTATCACATAATGCTTCAATATTTTGTAGAGTTTTGCTGTATTAAAATGTCAGGATAGCGTGTAGAAAGTTGGGGAATACATTACTTGTTTTTCAGCCTATGCATACGAAAGTAACCGCTTTCTTTTGAATGCTTCAAAAGCGGCTCGACGGGTGCCTTCAGAGTACTGGAGCAGTTATCCAGCAGACATCGACACTGTCCCTGCCAAATGCCCAGTCCTGTGCGAAAGGGTGAAGATGATGAGTAAAGCAGCTGAATTTCCTGCATTCCTCAGACTTTTGTTTAGATGGCAGACAGATGAAAAATGTAAACAGATGTATCAAGTCCTTGCAGATTATGCTGATGTGTGAAAGGAAGTGTAGGAGGGATGAGACGTTGGGGGTGAGCAGGGTGGGGGCAGGAGCAGGTCGGTGGGGTAGGTGGGGTAGGGACAGGCGGCCTCCTGGGGAGAAAACTCTTTCAGGGGTGGCCTGAAGGGGTCCAGGGCCTGGCCAGCAGAGGGCCCAAAGCTGCCCTGTGCGGTGTGAGCAGAGAGGGGACTGGGACGTGTCCGGCAGTTTGAGTAGGTAAGGAATTCACATTTTATTTGAGGTGCATGAAGCCAATGAAGGGTTTCAACCTGGGGAATGACATTTGATTTATGTTTAGATAATTGTAGCTAATGTTTACAGGATGGCCTCCGTGTCCAGTTCTGCCCCGCCTGCCTTACGGATCTTAACCTGTTTATGTTGTGCGATAAACCTGGTAGGGACTTAACGTCAGCACCGTTTATGGATGAAAAGGGAAACCGTGGAGTCACAGGGAAGCCAGGTAACCTGGTTCAGGCGCCACAGCTAGCAAGTGGTGGAGCTGGGCCTCGAACCCTGGCATGCTGGCTCCAGAGGCCTGGCCCTTCACCGCTGGACACTGCCCTGTGCCGGAGGGGAGGAGGGGTGGCGAGGACCAGGGCCCGGCCCCAGGTGGGGCGGGTCGAGCGGCAGAAGTGAAGGCGACGCACAGAAAGGTGTTCCCGTCACCCGGGCTTCATGTAGTAGCTGTTCCGTGTCCTGTCGCCTGATTCCAGGTCTTTACAAAACACACGGACGGCATTTTAGATGCGTGTCTCACCTCCGCGCCCGGCAGCGCCGTGCCTCTGTCGCTCGGGCGGGGTCGCGGCCGGCCTCCCTTTCTGCTGCCTGAGTGCCCCGTCCTCCCTGATGCTGTCCTTGGCATCCGGCAGTCAGAGGTCGTGTCGCTCCTCCCCACATTCGCGCGGTCCTCGGTTATCCCAGGGCCCTTTGCTGCCTGCATCCAGGACCTGCGGTCAGGGGTGCCCGAGCCCTCGGCGGGGGGCTGCCCGCTTCTCCTCCAGGAGGCCCGACCGGAGGCGTTTGCAGCTGTGTGCACCACACCCGGGCTCTCGCGAACTCTCCTTGGTAGCCCTGGTGGTGGTGGTCGTGTCTGCCTCCCTGTGGTGCCGTAGACTGTAGCCCGCCAGGCTCCTCTGTCCGTGGGATTTCCCAGGCAGGAATAATGGAGTGGATTGGCCGGTCCCTTCTCCAGGGGATCCGTCCCTCCCAGGGATCGAACGTGCATCTCTGCCTGGCAGGCGATTCTTTACCACTGAGTCACCTGGGAATTGCTGATAACCCTTTAAAAACATGAAGACCGCTCTCACCTCGGCCTGCCCTTGCCCTCTCTCCACCGTGGACGCGCCCCTCACTTGTGCCCCCTCGCCGGTCTCCTGGCTGTTCCGAGCGCCCCCAGCGCCTGCTCTTCGCGCGGTCTCCCCTTGGATGGCCGGGCACGCCCTGCCTCCTTCCTTCCGGCTTCTGTCCCCGCGTCTCCTCTCCGCAGAGGTCTTCCTCGCCCCGCCTGTCGTGAGCGGCATCTCCCTGTCCCCTTTCGCGGCCTTCTTTCTCCTGCCTGGCTCGTCTCACTCCTCACCTGCTCCCGTCCTGCTCACGGTTGGCGTCTTCTTTCTCAGAAGGTGAGTTCTGTGAAAGCAGGACTGTGGTCTGCTGCTGTCCGCCGCTGTGTCTCCGAGACCTGGGCCACGGTGTGTAACAGGCCACCGGGAAATACTTGTTCAGGAGCCGAGCGAGGGGCGCTCGCTTTTGTCGAGCAGCGGTGGCTCCCTGCCTGCCTTTTGTACTCCCTCGAGGCAGCCGTGGTGAATGTGATGTGGCCCCCGGAATGGTTCTCGTGCTTGAACATGTGTGTGTGTGTGCCCACAGGCAATGCGCGGATCTGGTTTTGGTTTAAAGACTGTTAACAGGGCATTGCGCCGCGCGCAGTCCTCTGCAGCTCCAGTTAGAGGCTGCCCACGCTGTCACACGCAGGCCCCGTTTACGTGCTCTCTCCCTCATCCTGCGCTCGGACTCTCACCTTGGGTTTGATTCGTTACAAACAGCACTAAGCGGGTGCTCGTCTCCATTTACGAGCGTGTGAAAGTTTCTCGCAAGTATCGCAGTTGTGGGTTATAGGTGTGCTTTCTGTTTCCCCAGATGTGGGCAGGTTCCTTTCTCACTAGGTGTATCATCAGTGTGCTAATCAACTCTGGCCATTTGTGAGACTTTTAAAATGTCTTGCCGTCTCCTGGGTAAGAAAGGGTGTGTCGTTTCAATCTGCATGGCTTTGCTAGATGTGTTTTGGAGAATCAGAAAAGGTACTGACAGCTTGGAGGGTAAGGGAGAAGCCGCTGCAGAAGCCGAAGGTGAGCCCTCGGCTTCCGGCTCCTGTGACCGAAGGCGGTGCTGCAGCGCCACGAGAAGGGCAAGTCTTGAGAGAAAGCTGTGGAGGGTCCACTTGTTTCTTCTTTTTTTGGTCCACGGTGTCATTGTTTTGCTCTCGCTTGTGAAGGGCAGTTTCTCTGGGTATGCAGTTGTGGGTTAGCTGGTTGCTTCCTTGCCATGCCTTGATGGGTCGAGTCCTTGCTTTCTGCGTCCCATCGCTTCTGTCGAGCAGTCGGCTTGTTCAGGCTTGTTTTGTTGAGGGTGGGGTATCTCTCCCCTCCCCTTGGGCTGCTTTTTAAGGTTTTTCTCTCTGCCTTTGGTTCTTAGTTGTGTCAGGTTTTCGTGCAGTGTCCAGAGGGGGCTTCCTTGGAATTGGTCCTTACTGGAATTGGTGGTGGTTCTTTTTGGTAGGGCAGTGACACGACTTAGAGTAGATTTGGAGAAGTCTTAGCGTCTGTCTCCACGTTTATTATTTTGGCTGCATGTCCTGTCTCTTCTCCTCTGGGACACTAATTACCTCTTCATCATGTCCTTATATCTCTTTGACGTTTTTCCTATTCTTCATCCTTTTGATCTCTCCATGTTTCACTCAGCATAATTTTCTCCTGACCTGCATTCCAGTGCATTAATCCTTTCTTCATCTCTGTCTGATCTGTGTTAAATTCTTAATTTCAGTCATTGCCCTTTTCACTGTTCTTGATTTTTTTTTTTTTAGATACCAGTTTTCTATGAAGCACTTTCATCTTGTCAACGGCTTTCTGTATTAATCAGTTATAGGCGTCTGATAAACATTTGGGCATCCTGTGAATATATATTCTGTTGACTGTTTCACCCTTGGTTTTCAGCCTGTGATCTTGATTCTAGATGGCCTGTTAAGCTCTAATTAAATTCTGGATGATGGGTGTGAAAAATGGTAGGGGTAGTTTGAGACTGTCTTCCCCTAGAGAGGCTTCTGGCAGGCAGTTAGGATAGGGAGATACCACTTTAGAACCGTGAGGGTCGGCCCCCTGTGGTTACCCCTCTCCTAGGGCATGGCTCTCCAGTGGTTCCAGCTGCAAGCTCGTGGTGTTTACCAGCGCCTCTTCTGCTTGGCAGCCCCTGAGTTCTAATTTGGTCTCCCAGTCCCATCAGACTGCTGGGGATTCTGCTGACCTCAGATTCTCTGCTGCTTGTCTCTGCCTGGCTTCTCGGCCTGTCACTCTCTGCCTGAATTGGCAAGTGTCTCGAGGAGGAAACTGCACCTTCTCTCTGGGATCCTGGCCTCCTAGTCCTCTGATACCTTCACACAGTTAGTTCTCACAACGTGCTCAGCTTTTTTAGTTGTTTTTTGGCAGAAGGGTTGTCTGCAACAAGCTGGTCAGGTTTTATTGGAAACAGAAGTCTCAGGAGTTCCGTTTTGGTGTTTAAAATCGGACCTGTTTGTGAGATATTCTGGTAGAGATGGTAAGAAGATGCTTAGCTGTGTAGTCTGCTGGGAAGATTTAAACTCCTTTTAATGCATGGGAATGGATGAGTGAGATCACTTAGGAGAGAGAGTTGAGAGAGGAGGAAAACCCCAGGACTGCAGACAGCCCGGTAAAGGAGGCCGAGAAAGAGTGGCCAGCAGTCAGGCACGTCCTGAAGGCCGTGTGGAATTGCAGGGACTGCTTGCAGCAGAAGCAGTGAGTGGCCAGCTGCGCTGGCTGAAGCGCAGTGAAGGCGCCCGTCGCTTGTCCGACTCTGCCACCCCATGGGCCGTCGTCACCCAGGCTTCTCCGTCCATGGAGTTTTCCAGGCAAGAGTACTGGAGTGGGTTGCCGTCTCCTTCTCCAGGGGATCTTCCCGACCCAGGGATCGAGCGCCGTTCTCCTGCATTGCAGGCAGACGCTTCACCGTCTGAGCCAGTAGGGGAGCTCAGGCCTGAAGGAGAGGTGGACTGAAATGAGAGTGGGCACGGGTCTACAGGGTTTGATAACTTTAGACCGGAGAGGGCTAAACGTGAACGGGAGAGATTTTACCTCGTGGAGGAGCAGCCTGGGCCGTGGCCCTTGCTAGAAGTTTGCTGTGTGATGAGAACAGAGGGAAAGCGAGGGGAGGGGAGCGTAGGGTGGAAAAGGTAAGCATTTCTCAAGTAAATCCTGCTGACGGAGGACCAGCAGTAATCTATCAGGCGAGTTAGAGTAGCAAGGCTGTTTGCACACTCCCACTCTTATTATAAATAACTTTGGGAGAGAGAAATTGTTTTCTTAAAGTTTTTGGCACATCCTTCAGGATGCAGGTTTATCAGTTTGTAATAGGGGATTGTTAAAACTTCTGAAGTGAAATGAAATGAAAAAATAGATTTTACCATAGTATCCCAAAAGCTGCATGAAGCATATTAAATATTTCAAACTTGTGGGGAAACAGTAAATCATTTAAATGAGAGTAGAAAAATACATGATTCTCCAGCCTGATTTTTTTTTTTTCCCCTTGGCCATGTGGCCTGTGGGATCCTGGAGTTTTAACCACTGGGTCGCCAGGGCAGTCCTTCCATCCTGATTTTGAAGTTAATCAAGCTTGTCGACTTTTACAGTTAATGTCAGTCTCCCAGTTGACATGATAGAACCGACATGAGGTCCTGTCATGTTTTGTAATGTGACTGGAGACAATTCAGCAAGTGTTTATTTTGGGTAAATGTCTTTCAGGTTTCTGTAAATATTAGAAAAGACTCACCTGAGTCAATTCAGTTGGATAAGAATATTTTGTGATTTACTTTGCTAGAGCAAATTTACTCTTTTTGCTGACTTAATGTCACCAGGATCACTGTTCAAATAGTGAGAAATAAGTTCCTGTCTTAAACTCGTAGCAGGGCAATTTTTAAAAATTATTGTTCTCTTCTTTGAGCAACTTATTCCTGTAATTAATAAAAATGGCAGTTTGCTATAAAAAATGGCAGTTTGCTATAAAACTGGGCATTTTAATGATAATTGGAAAGTATTTCCCAATATCTGGCTAATAGCGATTTTTTTTTTCCGGTTTTCATCCAGATGTTTGGCAACATGTAGACACATTCTTATTGCAGTTTTCAAATTCACTTTCATGGGAACATATAATATCCTCCGTTTATCTTGGACGGCAGAGCTTCCTTTTTCTCTGGACAGATGCATATGAAACGCATGCTCTTCAAGTGGAGTTTGTGGTCCTCTGAGAATTCTGTGAAGGAGGAAATGGGTTGACCTATTTGGTTGCTATGAAGTAAAAACAATCTTGTTTTCATTTTTTTTTTTTTAGAGAACATCTGGGTTGCATTTATTTTACATTCTGGAAGTTCTTTAAAACCACAATTTGATAATATGAGGCTTCATTAAAGCAGTCACTATTTAGCTATTTCTCTAGTTGATTTAGTGCTAGGGTGGCTGCATAGACTTTTGAAAGTATTTAAAAAATTTTTGCTTTCTGCAACATGTAACTTTTAAATAACAACCCTTGATTTTAAACCAGAAAACAGGACCTAGACATTTTGGGGCAGCAGGGGAAGGGCGGGTCAACTGGGTTATTTCTCTGCTGCCCACTGCGTGCAGGCTGGCCGTCCATAGGGCTGAGTTGGAGTCTGTAGCAGCCCATTTTGCTCCATATCCCAAATAAATCCTCCCTTTCTTCCTTGCTTAACAAGCCTGATTTGCTTAAGCCGTCTAAACCAGTAAAGGTAATCCCGTTTTCCTTATTGATTGAAGGAAGGATATAGAAGCTAAGTTCAGCATGAGCTGCGAGGGGCAGTTTGCAGGGGGACTTTTTGGGAGACTGTTTTCCTTCTTGGAGGAATACTCAAGGAAGAAACAGTTCCTCCTCTTACCGTGGCCTTTGTTGGGCCTGGGTGGTGGCCAACCCGTATTCACGGTACCCCTCAAATCTGTTCAGTTCCAGGCCCTCAGGCTGAGGATGGTCTGCCAGGCTCTCGGTGGAGTTGCTGGGTCCCATCCACCCAGGAGGGCCCTCTCCCCTCCCGTCTCCACGTGTCCCGTCTCGTGGGAATGTAAATGCCTGTCTTGTTTTGGAGCTGTGGAGAGGTGGCTGGAGCCAGGGGCCGCGAGGTCGCCTGATGCTGGCTGGAGCAGCAGGCGAGTTTCATTCTCTTATTTATCAAGAGTAAGGATCTTGTCTTGGCCACTGAGGGCCCAGGGGAAACCTCATCTCTCTCCCACGCATGTTCGCTGGGTGTATATATTTATCCCTTTAAGAACTGGGCTAGGTTATACTTTCTTTCTGAGATGAACACTTTCTCCTACATTGAATAAAACAAAATCTATTTTCACATGCTCGTAAATCCATTAACAGTTTCATTTGGCACATCCTTATGACTACATTTATTTTAACACAGAAGGATTTTTTAAAAAAAAACCACAGCAGTCAGAAGCGGCAGGCATCGGCCATTTAATATTCTGTTAGAAGACAGGACTTCCTTTGAGCTCTTTGGAGAGGAAATAAAGCGATCAAGAATGTCCTTTTCCAAGTTGCAGTAATTAGATTAAAATTTTTTTGAATTGAGACAGGCAGATGAGTTCATTTCTGTGTGTATTAGAGTATGGGAAAGCGGGAGGATTTCAGTGACTTTTCAATGTTTGGCCTGTTCACACGATGAGGCCGTATTTCCCGAGTGTGGGAGGACAAGTGGCCGCAGACTTTGATGCAGTGTGTGATGCACTCAGAGGGCGAGAACCGTCTTGAGAATAAAATGATGCCTTTCATCGCCTGCGCAACAGGAATATTAATGTCGGGTGAGTGTTCTTCTGAAACATTGCCTGTCCCCAGGAATCACAGAGTGTCTGCCGTGGGCTCCCCCAAGATGCGCTGTTTCTGGAGCTTGAGCCTTTTCATTGAAAACTGCGGTTAAGCTCTGTGCCCGTCAGACGGTTACTGTGATGTTTTTGACAAAAAGTCACATGCCTTCTTCCCTCCTTCCTCGGGTCAGACTGGTCCTGAGGGGCTCTGAATCTTGCTCGCGAGAACATTCCTGCCGGCAGGGCAGCCCGGGGGAGCGCGTGCGGGTCCCACGCCCGTCTGGCAGCCCCCGTGGTGGTTCTGCCTCCCAGATGCCCAGTTCTTTGGCCGGACGTGCAGAACATGATGATTATTATTATTTTTTAATCTGGAAAGAACATAAGCCAAGATGCTGCCCGGGGGCTCTGCTTCTGTCAGTGCTGAGGCGCTTGGCTTCAGGATTTCAGTCTCTGGGGCCTTTGGGGGCCTGCCTTCTGCCCCCTCCCCCAGAGGGGCACCGGAGGCCTGTGTCACGTTTCTGCACGGAGCAGACTCGCCCGCGTGTGACGCCGAGAGAGCCTTTCACAAGTGTTCTGGCTGCTTCTCCATTCGAAATTTTATCTCCCTTTTCTGTTGGTGAAAATTTGTGTGTGTGTGTGTGTCAGGCGCTCAGTTGTGTCCGACTCTGCAGCCCCGCGGACTGTAGCCCTCCAGGCTCCTCTGTCCATGGAGTTCTCCAGGCAGGAATACTGGAGTGGGGTGCCATTCTCTTTTCCAGAGGGTTGTGAAAATTTGGGGGTAGGGTGAAAAGCATTGCACCCTTGAGAGGAAAGTCTGCTTCACCTCGTCCTTCCAGCGCCCGGAGATGTGCGGCAGGCCTGCCTGGGAGCCCCGAGTCAGGGGTGCGCCCCGGCCCACTGCCCTCCGGGTGGGTGGTCGCCGGCCCCAGCTGTCTCCCTTCGGAGAGGGAACGCCTAGAAGCTTCTCTAATCTCATGAGCTTGGCTTGGGCAGTTTTATCTTGGTTTTAGCAATCAAACAGATTGGCGACTGGGAATTTCAGGAACAGATTTGACAGGAGAACCATTTCCTTAATTAAAAGAGCTGTAAATTGACAGCCAGGGCCCATCCAGCGTTCACTAGTTAGAGGTGAAAGACCAAGCTCCGGTGGTAAAAGCTAACCTGATCACCTTCCCCAAGTGCTGGAGAGGGGAGTCTTTTAGTATAAACCCTTCATTTTGAGGCTGTTTCTGCATGTTTTATTGAAGCTCTTGTTCCCTAATGTCCCTACACTCCCCCACCCCTCATCCATCATCCATCCAGAGACCATTACTTCTATCCATCGGTTGGAATCAGGGTGCTGTGGGGTGATTCAGTGCTGTGGCGGGTGGCCTTCCTTGTCCTTGGCCATGCTTCCTCCTGGCCGGCTGTGTTGGGATGAACCAACCGCTCCTGCACTGGCAACCTCAGTCCCAGGGGACTGGAGAGGCCGCCTTGTCCCTTTGTGAAATCTGGGGATTGAGAGTCCGGGGTTTGCCTGTTTGCTCCATCAGGTCAGCCACTGAAGGATGTTTCTCACAGTTTCCCCAGTTTAAGGCAGAAGACAGTCAACCGTGGCATCAGTGGTTTGTTCTGAGAATCTGAGTCTGGTAGGGAGGTTTGTTTAAACATTTGAACCGGTTATTTGCTGTTGACATTTTTAAGCAAATATCTGCAGCTGTGGTACCTCCAGCCTTGAGGCTTTGTGTCGATTACTTAATCTTAAGTCTCAGTCTTCTCATATGTAAAATGGACATGAAAAAGCCCATGTGAAATTATGTCCTGAAAAATTAATCAAAAATCCCAGTCAGCAGGCATTTAAAGCCATTAGTCAGCAGAGATGCCCACCCCTTGCTCCCATTTACATTCACAGCAGAGCAGAGGGGCGGATCCTGTGGGTTTGGGCTTAGGAATAACCGGTGATTGGCAGTACAATTATTGTTTCTTTTCTCTCTCAAGTTGGTATTTTAAAAACCTTTGAGTCTGCAGAAAAGTTCAAATAGTGTTGTCAATATCCATGTATCGTTCGTTAACCTCATTGCTAGCATTTTGCCACATTTGCCCTATCTCTTAACACTGTTAATACTACTTTTTTTTTGGCTAACCCATTTGAAAGTAAGTTATGTATAATGTGACACTTTATTCCTGAATACTCAACAGCATTCATCTCCCGAGGACAGTCTTCTACTTAACCACAACCGTTGCCACGCTTAAGGGACCCAGCAGTAAGTCCATACTATGCTTTCACATGCCATTCAAATTCGGCTTTCCCCAGTTTGCTCCACATTGCTTTTTATAGCTATTTTTCTTACCTATCCAGATTCCCATCAGGGTTTACACTTTATATTTAGTTCTATCTCCTCAGTCTTAAAAAAAAAAAAAAAAAAACTCAACTTTTTTGTTTTCTACAATGACTTTTTAAGAATCCAGGCTGGTTGCCTGATACCATTATTTGTATCCTGTAGTCTAGATGACATCTATATAAACAGAAGAGAGGAATGCTTTGGTTTCTTTCATGTCATTTAAAGAACTATATGTTAAAGTCATCTGCTTGATTCAAGGTCAAAGCCACATTCGTTTTTCTTGTTCTTTGGTAAATGTGGATCAGATTGGTAACCAAAAGGAGTTACTAACTGGCTCAGATGTCAGTGGAGTATGCGCGTGGGCGGACTTGGAACCAAAGCACGCGGTGGTTGGTTAGCCCACCCCCATATGGAGGTGATTAGTTATCTGGCTTAACAATACTGAGGAGTTTGTTTTAATATTTGGCCCTGGTTTCACAAAGAAACGAGCTTTAGAATTGGAAAACTTAGTAAGACAAACTATTTACATAACACAGAAGAGATGTCTTTGCTGCCAGAACCTTGGAGGAAGAGCAGACCTTCCAGCTCTCAGGAACAAGTCTTTTTCTTCCTCTCTCCTTCCCTCCGCGCCTTCCTATTGGCTTTAAACGTTTGTAGACTTGAGCTGCAGCTGAGGCTAATACAGGATCCAGCTGTAGCTTTTTCTGTTGTTGTTAGTATATCCGGTGATGATCATAGCACACTCATTGTATGAAAATTCAATAAAGGAAAGGGCAGGGTGGGGAAAAAAAAAAGTGACACTCTGCAGAAGTATTTGCGAGACAGTGACTGGTTCCAGGAGTCTCCCTGCCAGACCTGCCCTGAAGTGCTCCTTCTGTCTGCAAGGAGTCCAGTAGGCGTCTCGGTCCCTCCCTTTTAATCACGTTAGGCGAACAGCACGAAGCTGACGTGTTTTCAGCGGGGCAGGGACCCCTCAAAATGCTGTTCATGCTCCCATGGAGGGGGCAGCAATCTGGGGAAAGAGTGGTGTTTTCTTTCTTTAGATCTGTTCCATAGAAGTCATACTTAACTCATTTGCCAGAGAGCAAGTTAGTATAGAATCAGCAGTTCAGTAAAATTAGATTTCAGACTTGCCTGTCCGCTTCCACATAATTCCTGTAAAAGCCCTTGTCCCTGATCAGCTCTGTGTTACAAATGTTCATCGCTCAGTCGTGTCCGACTCTTTTGCGACCCCATGGACTATAGCCCGCCAGGCTCCTCTGTCCATGGGATCCTCCAGGCAAGAATACTGAAGTGGGTTGCCATTTCCTTCTCCAGAGGATCTTCCCGACCCAGGATCGAACCCAGGTCTTCTGCATCGCAGGCGGATTCTTTATGGTATGAGCCACCGCGTAACCTCACCCGGGAGCGGAAAATGGATTATGGGTTTCCAAATAATAGTTTTTGTAATCATTGTAGTAATCATAAGACTAGTGATTTTCACATGCTGTGCATCTGGAACACTTTGTTTCTTTCGTTGTTTTTTTTTTTTTAATGTACGGAGGTCACATTTCCCAGGTTTCTTCTGGTTGTAGCAGACGTCTTGTCTGGGGGCAGTTTGAGACCCGCACGGCCTGTGAAGAAGTCCTGGGGTTCCGTGGTGACTGTCCAAGCTGTGGACTCTGGACTTGACTTTCTGGGCAGATGTCCTTGAAACTCTGTACCCTGTTTTTAGATGATCTCTCGACGTTTCTGAGGTTCAGGCATCAGTAGTAAATATAGTTATTATTTAGCATAGAAATATCATCGAGTGTCTTAAGGCTGTGTAAACTTTATAAGAAAAATAAACCCGTGACACTTTAGTGGATGTAAGAAATGGGTGCTGCTTAACAACTTGAAGAGCGCTCTGCCCTATCCCTGAGACCCCTGCTGTGTCTGTACACGCTGGACAGTTCGGTCTCCTGGGTTCTCACAAGTCACTGCTTTCTGCCTCCCACTGAGAGAAGCGTTGTTTTTAATGACCCTTCAGGAGACTTCCCACAGTCTCCTCTGCCTCCGTCCCGCCCCAGTTGTAGTCATAGTTTTTGCTGTTTTTTTAAACTTCCAGGTGGCTTAGTGGTAAAGAACTGCCTGCCAATGCAGGAGACCTAAGAGATGCACGTTCAGTCCCTGGGTGGGGAAGATCTCCTGGAAGAGAAGGAAATGGCAACCCACCCATTCTCTTGCCTGGAGAATCCCATGGACAGAGGAGCCTGGCGGGCTACAGTCCATGGGGTCGCACGAGAGCCAGGCATGACTGAGCAACTGAAGGAGGGAATGGCCTGGTAGTGTCTTAGATTCACGACTGACCCGTCTGCTGCTCGATGTGGCACCAGAGAGCCTCTCCTGAAGTGACTGGTCCAGTGAAGGTGTTAACGGCACCTCTTCTTCTTTCGTTTTTTTTTTTTTTAGAAACTGAACTGTGATTTACATAATATTTTGTCATCCTTTTAAAAAAGTTTATTTTTTACTTTCATTCTGTTTAGGTTTTAAAATTTTTTCAAACTTTTTTTCAAGTGTCCTGATTTTTTTCCCTTTTTTAAAAAACTGAAGTATAGTTGATTAGCAACGTGCTTCCAGTATACAGCAGTGCAGTTCAGTTATACATATGTTAATACACATTTTTCCATATCCTTTTCCAGCATGGCTTATCACAGGATGTTGACTAGAGCTCTCATGCTCTACAGGAGGACTTTGTTGTTTCTTTTATAGATGCTAGTTTGTATCAACTAATCCCAAGGTCCTAATTTATCCCTCTCTGCCACTCCCCCTCTTTGGTAGCAACTTTCTGTGTCTGAAGAGTCACCCTTTTAGAGTCATACAGTTTTGTAGTTTTTAGTATATTCACAAATGTATGCAGCCATCATGTAATTTGAGAACATTTTCATCGCCGGAAAGAGCACACCATCTCTGTTAGCACAGGCCTCCCTACTGAGCCCCTCTCTTCTGCCCTTTGTCGCCATGGATTTGCCTGTTCTGGGCGTTTCGTGGCCATGGCTGTCTGTGTTTGGCTCCCTTCTCTGAGCAGGTCCCTCAGAGTTGTAGCACGATCCCGTTTTCTGAGCTCATCCACACCCTGAATGATTCAGCCTGGAACGCCTGTGCTGGGAGTGTGGGGGGCCTGGATTGGCTGGAGAGATTTTCTCACCTCTGTCACGTGGTTGAAGCGTGGTTTCTGTGCTGCCTTGAAGGTTTTTAAGTTGGCATGTGTTTTCTTCCCATTGAGAAAGCTGAAGTTTGTTTTTGACATTTTTATTTGAAGAAGGACGACACTGAAGGCTTGCTGTCCTCAAGCCTTGGTTTAGAATGTTTGTAATGCTCTGCGTGGTTGCTTCAGAGCAGAACCACGTTGTCAGTAGATTTTTACGCTGGAAACCAACATAACAGGTACAAGAAGCCGACTTCCAGTGAGCTGTACTGAAATGTGTTAACGGAAGCACAGAGAATCTCCCAGTGGGGATCCAGTGAGACTTTGCAAATGCGATCCCAGCAGCGGACGCTTGAGACCAGACTTCTGTCCTCTGTTCACCCTGCATGCACGTTAACTCACTTCAGTCGTGTCCGACTCTTTGCCACCCTTTGGACCAGGCTCCTCCATCCCTGGGATTCTCCAGGCAAGAGTACTGGAGCGGGTTGCCATGCCCTTCTCCACGGCATCTTCCCAACTCAAGGATCAAATCCATATCTCTTGAGTGTCCCGCATTGGCAGGCAGGGCCTTTACCACTAGCACCACCTGGGAAGCCCCTGTTCATCCTGAGATCCCAGCAAACAATCAAAAAGGAGGCAATAGGAAACTCAGAGCAGCAGAGAGTGGGAGAGGGACCTTTTCCCAGAGGAGAGTTTTCTACAGACCTTTGAAAGAGACAAGAAGTTGGAACCTTTCAACAAGAAGATGAAAACCGGATGCAGGTTGAGAGTGAGCAGAAGGGCTCCCGGGCCGCCCCTGGGCTGAGTGGATGTGGTCAGGGACTCAGGCCGTCCCCCGGGGGTGCTCCCTCTCTTATCCCGACCAGGGGTCAAAGCCAGGCCCACAGCCGTCGAAGTGCCTCACTGCTGGACCACCAGGGAATTCCCACCTCTCCCTTCTTGTTTTGAGGCGATAGCACTTTGCCATGAGGCAGACGTTTCTTCATGGAGATGGAATTCTCTGGGGGAGAATGGGGGCTCCCGGAGTAGGTACCAGCACCCAACTGGAGCTTTTCCCGCCGCTGTGTGATGGGGGCTTTTCATCCCAAAGTGAAGCCTGCCAGGGACTGAACACAGTGAACCTTCCCGTTCAGGATGCAAGTCGAGGAGGGAAGGTGCCTAACCCAGTGCGGGAGGAAGTCTCACAGCTGCGTCTTAATCGTAAATATGCCCAGACGGATCGGGAAGAAACAACGTGAAAGAGAAAATGTAATACAAACTTTTTATGGAGAGGGTAACTGCCTCCCAAAGGAGGGGGATTCAGAAGCTAGAACCCTTGAGAAGAGGATCACTGGAAACTTGAGGGAAGGTGGGACTGGAGCACTAGGGTTTGGCTTCCGGCCTCCCCTCCCTGTCGGGTCACTAGGTTCTGATGGAACAGAAAAAAACAGGTGAAAAACCAAATGGTGAGAATTGAAATCAGGGTGAAGAGATCCCAGGGGCTGACTCCTGACTGCCTCTCAAGGGCTCGGTGCAGGGTTAGGAGAAGTGTAAGAGGATGTGCTCTCGGCTCTGCCGATTGCAAGGAGAACAGGGAGAGTGAGGCCGCAGGCACAGGACCACCAGGGATTTGGGGTTTGGGGTCCTCGCGCAGCCTTGGTGTTCGGAGCAGCTGGAGGCCGGAGGACACAGATAGCTGCAGTGTGCTCAAGACTAGAGGGGTCCCCCGGCTCCACGATCGCGCCCTTCCCC